>JBBYHM010351133.1:0-19309 GCA_038381775.1 Adansonia rubrostipa
TTATCTTAATTGTTTATTTCCATTCACTAACTTGCACTCTAAAGTTTATTGTTTAGATTTCTCAATTTTATTTAAAGTTTTAATTTACTAAAATTTTAAGAAATCAATTCGCCCTCCTCTTGATTTCATTCATCACTAAAAGGTCTAACAGGCCTAAAAATAATTTTCCTAAAATTTTGAAGCCCTTGGAGGGTATTTCATGCTTGGCCTAAAAGAATATAGGTGATTTTGTGATGTTTTGATTTTTTAGGCTATTTTGTAATTATGCAAAGTTTAGAGACTAATTTGCAAAAATCAAAAAAAATATTTGAAGGCCATCTGAGGTTGGCCAAGAGCATTCTATACCTTTGGGAATGTGTTTTGTGTATTGTTAACATGTTGAAATATATTTCATGCATTTGTAACTTTTTTAGGGCCTTTTTGTAATTTTATAAGAGCCTATTTGCAAAAATTCAAAAAAATTATTTTATGGCTATAGGTGCTTGGTTGAATTGATCATGTAATTTTTGGTATGTGTTCCATGTTGATTTTGGTATGTTTGGTGTTGTTTTGTAATCATTAAATCATGCAAGAACTAAATTGCAAAAAGTCAAAAATTTTCTGAAGGCCTTATATGCTTGGCCGAATGCTTTATGGACCCTGAAAGGTGTTTTTCATGCATTATTAACATGTTTAAATGTATCTCATATATTTGTAGACTTCTAAGGATCTTTTTGTAATTTTAGAAAGTTTAGGAACTTATTTCCAAAACTTGGAAAAAATGGTTTGAAGGCCAAAGTACTTGGCTGAATATTTCTTGCAATTTTTGGTATGTTTTTATTATTGATTTTGACATGTTTGATGTCTGATTATATATTTTGTTTCATTTAAGGATTAAATTGAAAAGTTAGAAAAATTTAGTCTTTTTTGTAAAACCTTGTATTTAGGGTTAGTAGAGTTTTTTAAACACTAAATTCTCATTTAGAATATTTTTGACATTTTAGGAATAGTTCTAACATCTCTCTGGCTCTCTAGTAGGGTGTAGAAAATATTAAAACCTTTCATTTCTTCTATAGTGTTCCGGTGGTGTACGAGATATAATTTTGAGAAACTTAGGAACTTATTAGTAATTTTGCATTTTAGGTTAATTTTGATGTTTAATTATCTTGTAGGGTATAATTGTTATTTCACATTATTATGAGTCTTTTAGGGTTATCAAGATACTTATATGTGAAAGGTACACTTTAAGGGTATTTTAGTAATTTATCTTAGAATCGTGTCCTTCATGATCATCGGGATACTTCTATGTCGATGGTGTAGAATAGGGATAGGTGTTGCAACATGGCCCAGATGCAAATCCTGACTAGCCCATCTTAAAATGGCAGGTGTACTCCTAGTTCCTATATATATATATTATCTATACATCATTATTTTTTATTTTATTTAGGCCATACCTTTATTATTTTATTATTCTTTATTTTTTGTGTTGGGGGACTAAATTTTCAAGATAAATCACTCACTCAATTTAACCTTAAATAATTGTTACAAAATGACCATTCATTTTAGAGTCACCACTAATCTAATTTGGCTAGGTGAGATTGGTCTATCAGAGTTCATTTTTGGGGTTATGAAACCCACAAAAACAAACTCCGAGATTTGCAAGAATACCAGAGATCAAATGAAAGGGTCTAAGAGTCGATTATAATCACAAGTAAGGATCAACCTTTTCGTGATGCTCAAAAATTAGTACCTTATTAATCATGTGTTAACATAAAAATCAATATTTATTTGGTTTCAATATTCGATATGTAATTATAATTCCCATAATGTAAAATAAAATTTTATGAAATGAATATAGTATTCTAAATAACAAAATAGGGTTTTTAATATTTTTGAAAATAAAAATATCTTTCGCACCCTTTGGGAAGACCAGAAGAACATGAAAATTTTTATCATTCTCTTCGTACCCCGTTGAAAAATCGAAAGAATACAAAATTTTTTTTTTTAAAAAAATCAAAATATCTTTCGTCCCCTATGGAGAGCTAGTCAAATCCAAAATATTTTAAGAAATCAAAATATTTTTTATTCCTCACTAGAGAGTCGATGGAATACAAAAAAGTTTTATTTTTTTAAATTTTAAAAAAATCTTGATTTCTTTTTTTAAAAGGATGTCTCGTTATTAAAATAATCCACAGAACCTCTTTCAAATGCTAGGAGAAATTCGACATACTATTTTAACATTAGAGACATTGCCTTCATTGGTAAAAGTTTTAATTTTACATAATAGAGTTTATCCTAAGACTCGATCTCCATTATATGTATGAAACTAAACTCAAAGGACTTGAAAATGGTTGATAAGACCAAATGCCCTCTAAAGTACTTTTTACATACAGTATCCTAGTAACTTTAAAGGACTTGGTTTTACTACAAAATTATCAAAATACCCTTGGGGTATACCTTTGACATGAAAGCATCTTGATACCTTAAAAGATTCTATAATTTTATAGACAAATGAACCTATTCCTACTGCACCCCTTCAACATAAAATTATCTAGGTGATCACATAGGAGTTGGTTCTAATATAAATTACTAAAATATCCCTAAGGTCTACTTTTGATGTAAAAGTATCTCTGTAAGCCTAACAGACTTGACAACTCTATAGAAAGACAAACCTATCCCCTACTATACACCTTTGACATAGAAGTATCTCGGTGATCAGGTAGGATTCCATTTTAAGGAAATTACTAAAATATCTCTGAGGTTTACCTTCAACGTACAAGTATCTTGGTAACCCTAAAGGACTTGATAACATCATAAGCAAAAGAACCAAAAGAACCTATTCCTGCGTACACCTTCGACATATAAGAATCTTGGAAATCATATAAGACTAGATTTTTAAAAAATTACTAAAATACCCTTAGGTATATCTTCGAAATAAAAGTATCTTAGTAACATGGAGGACTCGATAATGGTATGAAATTATAATTATATCTTCTATGAGTAACTTGGACATAAAAAATTTCCTAAAATGTAAAAATAACTAATAGGTTCGTAAACTTTCAAAATTACAATTCATACCCCTACAGGAAAACTAGAGGAATACAAAAAGTTTTAATTTTTTCTATATCCCTGCAAAATACTAGAGGAATGCTTAAAATATTCTTAAAATGTTAAAAATATCGCATTAATCCTAAAATGAAAAGTTTTTCTAAATAATTTTTTTTTTAACTTTGCAAAATAGTCCTGACATGAAATAAATATCACAAAATAACATAAAACACATTACAAAAATCATGGAAATCATACCAAAGATCACATAATCAATTTGGTTTTTGCTATTATACATAAGTCCCTAAATTTTCTAAAATTACAATAAGGCTTTAAAATGATGGGAAATGCATAAAATATATTTATACATTTGAGAATAAGCATGAAACACTTTTACAACTTTCCACAAGCCATCAGCCAAGCATGGATGGCCTAGGAACAAAAGTTTTACAATTTTGCAAATAAGCCCTTAAATTTTCCAAAATTATAAAAAAGCCCCAAAATGATGGAAAATGCATAAAACATATTTATACATATTAGAATAAGCATGAAAACACTCCTACAGGTGTCTACATGATTCGGCCAAGCTTGGATAGCCATAGAAAAAATTTTGCAATCCAGTCCTTATATTTTCTATAATTACAAAATAACCTAAAAAATAAAAAGATCACAAAATCATCAAGAGCAGATTCAACCAAGCTTGGAATCACCCTTCCAAGGCCTTTAAAATTTTTAAAAATTTATTTTTAAGCCCCTACAAGTTTCAAACTTTACAAAACAATCTTAAATTGCATAAAAACATCCAATAATATTTCATCAAAGGTCACAAACATGTTCAGCCAACATATGTATAAACTAAAATAATTTTATTCGTCACATATTTTCTTGAATATCAACATATGCATATGTCATAATTTTTACCAAGCATAAATACACAAAAAAACATAATAAATAATGAATAAATCAACATAAATCAATATGAAAATATTAAGAAAAATAACTTAAAAATATATACATGAATATAATATATTTTTATCAATAAACAAAAATAATCTTGATTAACTATGAACTTATTACTAACAAAAATTAAATTTAACAACCATATCATCAAACTTTGATCATGGCCTTCAAACATGGTCTTTAAACATGAACCAAATTCATGAGCACAAGTATTCATTACGCTCACAACAAAGATAAAATATAATAGAAATGAACAAAAATCAAAAGTTTTCCAAGTGGATTTACCTTAAAAGCTTGACAAACTTGAAAAAAAACTTAAGTTAGTGAATTTTTAGTGTTTTTTTGGTTCTGGGTGGCTAACGCACCTCATGAACATTTTTACTCCTTATTTAAAAAGAGAAGAGTTAGCCAAGGGGCCAGAATTTTTGCTTTGGCTAAATGGCTTTTAGCCATTTCTCTAAGTTTCTTTAATTAATTACTTTTTTATTATTACTCTTATTTTATTTGTTTTTTGATTTAGATAAGATTTTAATTAATGAATTTGTCATTTCACATGATGATGTCATGCATGACATTATCATCGAGGGACATGAGAGAAAAATAATTTAATTTGAATAAAAAAATCATAAGGACTAAATTGTAATAAAATTAAAAGTTATGTATTCAAAGGATAAAATTTCACATAGCAAACTTAAAAAAAAAAAAAAGATCGAAATAAGGTTTTTAGGCTTGTTAGAAAACAAAAATGGACTCATTTGGCTTATCAAAAAATTAATGGACTTATCGGGCTTATTAGAAAAATTAACAGGTTTTAAAGCCCAAGAAATGAAAAAAATAAATTTTGGCCCATTAAAGATAAAATTAAGAAAATTTCCACATATAAATTCAAAAAAGAATTTATGAAAAATTTTACGTGCAAGGAAAAGGTAATTAAAAATTTCTAACTCCTAAAATTTTACAAGTAAAAATCCTTTTGGAAAAAAAATTGTTCTTTGGAAAAAAAATGCAAAACTCATAAAATAAATTAAACTTTTAAAAATTGATTTAATAGGAATTTAATGAAAATATTTGAATAATTTTAATATTAGAAACTCAAAAAAATTCCCCAAAAAAATTTACAAAGTAGAAAACTCTATATTTTGAAAATAGGAAAATTTCCAAAAATATTTTCAAATTATATAAAAGTTAATTTTATCCAACACATTAATCAAAATATTTATTTATAAAATTAATAAATATGAAAACTTAAAATATGAAACAATTTTTATCGAGAAAAATTTCACGAGCATGACACTCATGGTATTATAAAAAATTCAAATTTGATTTCCAAAATTAACAACTTGATACCTTATGATAAAAAATGCCAATATAAAATTTTCCTCGATTATTTATGATTTTTTGGAGTGAGTATAGGCATAAATATTATACAGGTATTGGTAAAAATATATGATGGTCAACTTTCCAAATTTTACAAAAAAATCTTGAAAATTCCTAAAAATGAGAAATTTGACCATGATAACATCCGCAAAAATAAATTTTAAAATTTCATAAATATAAAGTTAAAAACCTAATTTCTTACCTAGATATTTGTCTTTTCTTATTAGATATTCATTCTCTAGTCACATGCACCTACGGCCATTTAGATATGATAAAAAGGGTCTTGAAAACATCCAGTCCAATCTAAGGAAATCTACCCTCACCAGGTGATCACAAAGTTCTTAGTCTCGAATATTTTTGGACTATTAAGGAAAAGGCCTAGACAAAATTTGGTGTCAACAAGAGGTTCATCTTTTTATGAAGCTATCAAGTCTTTTAGGGTTATCAAGATATTTTTATGTCAAAGATAGACTATAGGGACATTATAGTAATTTATATTAGATCCGAGTCCTATGTGATCACCGAGACAATGTTACATCAATGGTGTACAATAGGAATAAGTTTATTCATCTATGAAGTTATAAAATCTTTTAGGGTACTAGGATACTTATATGTCAAAGGTAAACCTTAGGAACATTTCATTAATTTATTTAAAAATCGAGTCCTTTAGCGCCACTGAGGTACTTTCATGTTGAAAGTGTACTTTAAGGGACATGTTGGTCAGATCAACCAAATTCACATCCTTATATTAGTCAGATTGACCAAATTCACATCTTTATAGTCAATTGTAGTACATTTCATCTATATGAGTCTTAAGGTATTTTTTATTACTTAAATAAATTTGGAATTTTTAAATTAAGGTAATGTCTCCATATTAAAATGGTACATGGAATTTCTCCTAGTGTATAAGAGGGGTTCTACATATTATTTTAATAGCGTGATATCGTTTTTGAAATGAAAATGAAACCTTACGTATTCCTCCGGTCCTCCAATTGGGTAAGTAAGAGATTTTGATTATTAAAATAAAACTTCTCATACTCCTCTTGCTCTCCGATGGGGTATGAAAGATATTTTGACCTTTCATATTCCTTTGGCTCTTTAGTAGGGTATGAAAAATATTTTAATGTTAAAAAAATTAGAAAGCTTGATTTTCTCATATGGAATAATAAATTTGTTTCATAAAATTTTATTTTAAGACATGGGAATTATAGTTAAATACCAAGTATTGAAATTGAATGAAAATCAAAATTTATATTAATGCGTGGTTAATAGGGTCCGATTTTTGGGCATCACTAAAGGGTAAATCCTTGTGATTATAACTGACTCCCAAACCCTTTTATATGATCTTTGGCATTAACAAAGGCCTCAGAGTTTATTTTTTAGGGTTTCATAATTCTTCACATAAACTCTAATAGGTGACCAATTTCACCTAGGCAAAATAGATTTATGGCAACTCTGAAACAAATAATTGTTTCGTAATGACTATTTAAGGTAAAGTCAAGTGAATGATTTATCTTAATGACTTGGTCCCTAAAAATAAAAAAATTAATACTATCACTAAAAATAAAAAATAGTAATATATAGATATATACAGGAGCTAAGGGTGCATCGGCCTTTTATGTCCAGCTGGTTAGGATTTGTATCTCGAGCATGTTACGACACATGGTGTAGTGTCTACTCATGTATGAATCCATATTAATTCTTGTAGCTTTCGATTAACCTCATGAATTTAGAGAAATAATTTCTTCTAAATCCGTTATGCGCAGGCCAATGACTTTATCAATTTAATGAAAGCCAAAAATGTATGAAATATGTCTTCAATGTCACTTGAAGTGGTGAATCCTCTCTAGATCACTTATTCACCCACTGTATGATTCATGTCATACTTCACATAGCCTACCTTAAGCATCTATCCATTGTGGACCTGTTTTAGTTAAATTTAAGTATGATACTTCTCATATGAGATGACCTGGTATCATAACTCTGAGGACAACTATACATGGTTACCACATGAGAACATATTCAATAGACATTTAAGTGACTTATACCAAATAGAGTTCTTATATAGGCCATGTTTAATGAACTTGTTTACATAAAACAAGCACCCATAGCTGTCCTTAAGTATCTATATACTTTAACTTCCATGAGATCAAAGAGTTGAACGCATTAAATGCATAGAGGCTTAGCATATGCTAGTCTTCATGCATTGTCAGTGCCCTATCTTGATAATACGATGACTAGGAACACTTGTAAAAACATAACTTTGATGCATAAGGATTTTATCATCATAACTTATTATTAACTTTGTAAGGCCTTTGTGTGTTAGAGGCATCATCTAATTAGTGTTTACATGATTGTCAATCATGCCGTTAATAGGAAGGAAAACCTTGAATCACTAACTAAAGTGATTAGTTTTCATTATTAACTATTATATTCCTTAACCAATATGATTGGCTGTGGGACATATAGTAACAATTCCTATCATTTTCTTTGCCATGATTTCTATCTTTTGTGATATTTTTAACAACAATAATAAAGTAAAAACTAAAATAAATTTTCTTATGTCTCTTTTTTGTGATTAATGTTTACCTTTCCTTGTACTAATAAAAATGAGTGGGAAGATTGGGATGGTAGTTGGCATGTGAAGAAGTCTAAAAGAAAAGGTTAAAGTACGAGTAAAAAAGTGAGAAAGGTAAGTAAAAAAGTCAAAATGAAAAGATTGAAGCAAGTAAAAAAAATGAAAACATCTCTTTCACATTCTCTAAGCCTCTCTATCCTTTTCTCAGCTTTCATTTTTCATTTCTAATATTTTTCATTACTTTTTTCTTATCTCTATTTTCTTTTTTGATCTAAATTAGAGAGTAGATAACAGGGAAAAAAAAGAGACAGAGGTGATAGCTAAAGACTTACTAATGAATCTAGAAAGATGAAAATGATTTCCTTACGTTACTTTTCATTTAGTATCAAATGGTTTTCCTTTTCTTATTCTTTTAGATAAATTTCATAAATAAATTTCACATTATAACATTTGTTTTTCCACTTTGATCTTATATGAAATTGTTTTTCTCAAATCAAGAATGTAAGTTTTAGATTGTATGTTTTAGCTAATTTATTGAACAAATTGCTAATGGATATATATTGGTTAGACTATACAGGTTTACTATATGTGTTCTCAGGTTTGGGTTTCCTTGAATGTGTAAATTATCTATACAATTGCTTGGGTTTCCATCTTTTTTTCTTTGAAGGGTATGCGAGTTTTAAGAAAGATTAAAAAAAGATATATAATAGTTAGACTATGGGCAATTTTAAGAAATATGAAAAAAAAAGATAACTCATTGAGGGAGAATGAATAGTTAGTGGAATAGAGTAAAATAGTTAATGAGTATGAAGTATGTGAAATATCTTCAAAGGATAAACACTACTCTGAAGAAATGATAAATATAAAGCAGTGACTTAACTTTAAATACTTTATGCTTTTGATATTTTATATATAGATATTCTAAATTTTTGCCTTTATCTATGATATGCTTTGCGATGTAACAAATTTCAAATTATAGCTAAAGCTAGTTTTTTATAGAAATTAACATGCTTTATCTTATCTAGATTTTAATTCGGTCTTATAGTTTACTATTATCAGCTAATAGCCAAGTTTTATCATTTTTGGCATTCTTATTTTAGACACTTCTTAAATTGCAAAATGGCTTGCCAAGTACCTCTAAAGCAGGCCTAGATTAAAGGTTTAGCAACAAAGAATTGATAAGTTTATAATTATACATGACATAAAACTTGAACAAATATTACAAAACATGAGATTGTATGTTTACCATTTTTGAAATAACCTTTTGTAAAAGCAGATAAGATAAACATCGTATTGGAGAATAAAAAACAATAGCATTCATAGCATAGTATAATAAGTTTTGTCGCTATTTTATTTGTATGTAAGTTTAAATTTTTTGAATGAAAATGTATAAATCTCACTAACTTTTTTATCATGTCCTTTTTAACTTTTAAATTTGATTATTTTCTTTCTTAAATATGTTATAGATGTCTAACTTATTCTAATACTTTGCATGGAATTATAATTTTTCTTCTTTATATGCCTATTCTCTAATCATATTATGAATGTGAAACATATTTATTTTCTAATCAAAAATATAATCTAGATATTAAAGCAACTAAGGTTGAGCACTTACTTGAGAAACCTAAAACTAAGTTGTTTCAATAGATGAAATCCTATATTTTAGGAATGAAAATTTAAAGGAACACTTGAAAATGGAAATTTTTCTTTTATGCTTTTGATTATGACTGGATTGAAACATTTAATTATGCTTTGAACTAGTTAAAACAATTCTTTCTGGTGATATTGAGCTTTTTATCTATGAATTGTTTAAGCTAATACAATCCTACTTAGTATCTAACTTTATTTGTTTTCCCTATTTAATTGGTGTAAATAACTCAAAAAATTATCATAATTGTTGAAAATCTTGAAAATTATGAGTTTTGCGTGATGCCAAGGCGGTCTTGGTCTAGATGTTCTAAAACTTTGTCTAAGTAATGAAGTTTTATAATAATTTAATGGCATGAAAATTATGAGTCACATAAGGATCTAAGGATAGTCATTGACTAATGTTCTAAGATTTGATGCTTTTTATTGTTGTTAAATGTTTATCAAATATTGCAAAAGGAATAGAATGCAATAAGAGAAGCTAGACATAAACTCTACAACTCCTTTATTCAACCGAAGAATGATTTTAGTTAGATTTTTATTTACAGTTCTTTGGTTATTCTTCTAATATTGTTACATCTTTTGTGGTTTAAATTGGTTTCATTGATCTTTCGTGAATTTAGAACACTGATATCTCAGGTTTGATTGCTTTCTATTGTGTTTGCATCTCCATCTTTTTTCAATTTATAGTAGTTGGACAAGATTGAGCAGCTACTAGTGACTCTGTAGAGGATTAAAAAATGGTAAAATTGGTTTAAGATTCATTGTATTTATTAATGTCCTTGTTGTGACAAGTTGAATTATTTCGGTCTCATTTATTATTGTATTTTAAGCAGAATTGATGTTTTTCTTATTCAAGTAACATATTAGGATATGAATCTTAACGTATCAAAGCAAACAACACTTTAATTATCATATGGCCCTAACCGTCAGAATGAATTGCTCACCCAAGCTTTGCACCCTAAAATACAAGATGGCTAGGCTAAGGGGTTGCCCTTGATCTTTTTGGGCTAGGTGTGAATAGACATATACTAAAACCATTTATTTAAGAGCTATGAAACTCAAAAGGAACGATTTTATGGCCTAAGCAATCTAGAGATCTATAAAATTAGGCTTAAGAGTTGGTTATGCCACTAGTAAGGATTGATCCCTCTCGTAAAGCCCAAAAATTAATACCAACTAATCACACGTATTCAAATTACATTACTCTCGATTTCAATTATTCCAATATTAAAATCTCTTTTATGCATGAAAACAAGTATATGTCAATGAAAAAATGTATCCTAAGAGTCTTTTTTTGTATCCATGAGAGCGATCAAATGTTGGTCCAAGTCTAGCACAAATCCATAGCTTAATTTAGAAAAGAAGTTTTTCTAAAAAAGAAAACTTTAGAAAAGTGCATGACTCCAAAATTATCTATAAAATTAGACTTCATTCAAAAGAAATAATAAATGAGACATGTGGACTACATTGAAGAAAGTACAACTTTAAAAATAGGGCAAAAAGTTAATTTTTATTTAAATTTATATTAACTCGAGAGCGTTAATGCGAGCCACTAGGAACCTATCATTAAACATCCCTAGACCTACAAATTTTGAAAGAACCTCCTAAATTAATTTAGAAGCATCGAATGCCTTAAAATAGCTAACATCAAAACCACAGCTTAATTTAGAAAAGAAGTTTTTCTAAAAAAAAAAACTTTAGAAAAGTGCATGACTCCAAAATTATCTATAAAATTAGACTTCATTCAAAAGAAATAATAAATGAGACATGTGGACTACATTGAAGAAAGTACAACTTTAAAAATAGGGCAAAAAGTTAATTTTTATTTAAATTTATATTAACTCGAGAGTGTTAATGCGAGCCACTAGGAACCTATCATTAAACATCCCTAGACCTACAAACTTTGAAAGAAACCTACTAAATTAATTTAGAGGCATCTGAATGCCTTAAAATAGCTAACATCAAAACCAAGAGAAACCTGAAGATACTTGATAGTTTTAGCATTCCAAGCTCTTTGAATTTATGCAAGATTATTCCAAACACATAAAATCACAAACTCAAATTTCTATGAAATCTAATATTCAACCTAAAAATACTAAAAAAATCCTAGGAAATCATTTTGGGCATCAAATGAATTTTTTTGGTTAAAAGTTTTTGTATAATACAGCATGTCTAAAAAACTTACTTTTCCAATTTTCTCCTTGATTCATTTAAATATGGTTGGAAAGCTTATTTCTCCTATTTTAATTGAAAAGTATTATAATAATGTACAAAAGTAGTTATCCTCAATGAATAGCATAGTTTATAGCTTAGGCACTGAAATAGAGCCATCTGAACAACTCATCTTGCAGAATTTCTACTGGGCAAGTTTGATGGACATTTTGAAAGCCTATTACGCTTTTAATTCAATGAGCATTAAAGTAAAAATACTAGAAAAATAATACCACTAGAAACATGAGCAAAATATTTCTTTTGTTAAAACCATGATGCTGATAAACTGTAGTGACTTAATAACAAAATATATGCACGAACATGTATTGAGAATTTTTCTAACTAACTTTCAAACGTTCAAACATGCATTAGCCAAGCTAAAGATATTTTATGCATGTCAAAGAAAAGACAATAACAAAACATCTCTAAGCAACTCAACTAGAACTCTAAATGCCACTATCGACGAAAAACTTTAGAGTCATATGAATGACTCACTTTTGTAACACTTATTTATATTCATCTATTCTAAAACAAGTGAGACGCACACCAATGACCTCACTTGAGTGCTGTAACTAACAACCTAATGAATCTAGACATCAACATTTAACACACTAAGACAATCTCTAATGGCTTTTAACAAAACTCCATAAGTTTTGATTACAAAAACTAATCAAATACACTTAGAAAATATTATTTTTAGATCCAAATCAGCTACAAACTCAAGCATTTTACTTAAATGTCTCCAAGTTGTTCTCAAAAGAATTTATTTAGTAAAACTAAGCCTTAAATCAATCATTGATTGAATAGCTAAAGTTTAAACACATTTTTAAGATACATACAGACATTTTAACAAACACATGGTAAGATAGCTAGCATATTATAAGCAAACATAAGGAGAATACAAGATTACATATTGATTCATCATGATTGGATGCTTGTCCGTAAAACTTCTAGCACACTATTCACACATTATAATCTATTCTCTTGAAAACACAAAAAAATCCAATTTAAACAAATATGGGCTAAATGTAACATGTCATAACCAAAGCAATTATAAGATGCTTTAATAATGCATGAATTCCAATCAACGCCTGTCCTTATGTTTTAATAATGTCATGAACCCAACAAAACCTTTTTGCAAAGCAATGATATGATATGATATATATGTATAAAAGCTGATTGTAGTTAATTATTAAATGCAACATGCCTGAAGCACATACTATGCTATTATCAAAGCATGTATCACTAATCTTATCAATAGATATGGAAATGTCGAGCCTCCATAATCATCGATTATTTGATCTTCATCGATCCTAAGATGTCCTAGTGCTTAGATTTCATTGCTAATCATTTAATATCACTTGCAGCAAATTATTTCCACATAGCACAGCACCATTAATACCAAATGGAAACATATTAATTTATTCACTAGATTCCTAATCAAAATTTAAGCACATGAAAACCCTACTTTAATTCATGATTACTAACCAAAACTCAAGAAGAATATAGGCTCCCTTTGTGGCATAAAATCATGAAATCAATCCTTGAAAACTTGACAAAGTTTAAACATTGGAACCAAAGCTTAATGCAAGATCTTGAAACAATTTTAAAAAAGCTAAACTCAAGAAAAGCACTTCATGACCGATGACTTCTCATCTATTACAATCAAAACATAGATCTAGCAAAAAATCATGCTTAAGCATCAAGAATCAAGAAATCAAGATAAAAATCATATGAATCAAGCAAGAACTAAGAGATTAATGATAGAAATATTACCTTCCTAGCTTTACTTCTTTAAATCCCTTGACAGAAATGAGAGAATTTGAGAGAAAATTTTAGACATTTAGCTAGATATTTTTAAAATTAATGTTGTCACAACATGGCCTCCATATGAATCCTAACCAGCTAGACTTAAAAGACGAATACATCTCTCATTCCTATATATCTATATATCATCATTTTTTATTTTTATGGCTATATCATCATTATTATTTATTACTTATTTTTTGTGTTTAGAGACTGAGTTATTGAGATGAATTGCTCATCGATTTAACCGTAAATAATTGTTATGAAATGACTCTTTATTTTAGAGCTTTATTTTGGAGTCGCCACTAATCTATTTTGGCTAGGTGAGACTGGTCACTTATAAAGTTTGTATTTTTAGGATAGTGAAACCCATAAAAACAAACTCCAAGATCTACGAAAATACTAGAGATCACATAAAAAGGTCTGGGAGGCGATGACAATCATAAGAAAGGATCGATCCCTTTCATGATGCTCGAAAATTGGTACCTTATTAATTATGAGTTAACTTATATTTGGATTTTTATTTAATTTATTTGGATTTTTATTTAATTTCCATATTTGATATTTAATTATGATTCTCGTATTTCAAAATTTTCCAAATTCTTAAATTTATTATTCCATTAGAGAAAATCAAGTTTTTAATATTTTCAAAAATCAAAAAATTTTTTGCACCTATGGGAGAATCGAAAGAACACGAAAGCTTTTATTTTTCCTCTTTTGTCTCCTCTTTTGTACCCCACTAGAAAATTAGAGGAGTACGAAAGGTTTTAAAAATAAAAAAATCTTCCACACCCTACCAAAAAGCTAGAGGAATACGAAAGGTTTTATTTTTACAAAACTTGAAAAATCTCGATTTTTATTTTGAAAAAGATATCTCATTATTAAAATAATCTATAGAACTCCTCTCATATTCTGAGAGAAATTCTACGTACTACTTTAACTCAAAGACATTGTCTTAATTTTTAGAAATTTTTTATTTCATTAAAAATATTTATGTTTTGTCCTAAAACTCGGTTCTAACTATACATATGAAACTAAACATACAAGACTCAAACAAGGTTGATAATACCAAAATGTTCCTTAGAGTGCCCTTGACATGAAAGTACCCTAGTGACTCTAAAGGACTCGATTTTAAAATAAAATTACTAATATACCCTTAAGGTATACCTTTGGCCGAAAAGTATCTCGGTACTCCTAAAGACTTGAAAATGGTTATAGAAGACAAACCTATCCCTAATGCACACCTTCACCATGGAAGAATTTTGGTGATTACATAGGAAGCGGTTCCAAGGTAAATTACCAAAATGGCTCATAGGGATTACCTTCATCATTAAAGCATCTCGGTAACTCGAAAAGACCTAAAATGATAAGAAATGACTAGTTTACCCTAAATAGGTAATCAAAATATTAAAGGCGACCTAAAATACAAAAATTACAAGCCCTTAAACTTTTAAAAATTACACTTTAAACCCAAAATGACTAAAAAATGCAAGAAATACTTTTGAAATAACCAAAATACCCTAAATAGATAATTTGGTGTGGGAAAAAACCTTTTTAACCTTAAAATGCAAGGTTTTCCTAATGGACTCTAAAGTTTGTTATTTTGCAATTTGGTTTCTACATGAAATAAACTTATAATTAAACATAAAACATATCACCAAAAAAAAAAAAACATAGAAATCATAAAGTCACAAGAAGCATTCGACTAACCACCTATGGGCTTAAAGTAATTTTTTTCAAATTTTTTAAATTAGTTCCTAAGCTTACTAAAATTACAAAAAGATCACAAAATCCAAAAAAATGTACTTCAACATGATAAAAATGCATAAAACACATCCTAGGTGAATATGAAGGTTTCGGCCAAGCATGGAAGGCCTTAAAATAATTTTTTTTCATTTTTACAATTTAGTCCCTTTACTTCTTATAATTAGAAAATAGTACCAAAAACATAAAAATTCACCAAATCACACTTGTGCACAATTGGTCAAGCTTGGAACTAGCTATCCAAAGATTTAAAATTTTTAAGAAAATTATTTTTTTAGTCCCTATGACTTCCAAAAATCACAAAATAATATAAATCATCATAAAAATAATAAATAAAATTAAATCAAGGCCACCATGAACTTCAACCAACACCAAAAACAAAAAAAAAAAAAACAATATTTCCTCAACACAACGTTATGAATATCAACATAAATATACACCACTAACCTTAGATGCAAAATTAAAATCATAAAAAAAAACATATAAACATGTTTATCAACATATTAACATGACAATCCCAAGAAAAAGTGTCAACATGAACATATATATATATATATATATGAAAAAATCAACACCACATCAAAAACATCATATTTCATGAAGAAAATCAAGCTACTATTAAGAAAAATTAAACATAACAACTAAAATAAAGAAAAATTTTTATAGCCATCATACTTTGCCTTTCAACATGGAACAAAGCCATGAGCTCAAGCTTGATTTTGGCTCACTTAAAGGAAGAAAAATGAATTAAATACGCAAAAGCTCAAAAATTTTCTAAGAATTTCTACCTTTGAAGTGTAGAAAATGGTAGAAATTTGATTTTTTTTTTCTCTTTGGTGTTTTTGGCTATTTTTTGCTTGGAAGATCATTAGCCCTTGCTTGAAGCATCTTTGCCTTATTTTTAGGGGAAGGGAATTGGCCAAGGTGGGATGAGATCCCCTTGGTTAAAATTTCCATTGATTCTTTCTTTTCTATTTTAATTTTATTACATAATATATAATTAATGCTTAATTAATAGTTTTGTCTCTTTATATTAATTTCCAAGTGTTTATAAACAATCTAAAAGGGTGAGTCATGTGGGTTAATCCTAGCTTCATGATAGTTTTCATGAAATTAATCTTTAATGATCAAATTCAATCTCGATTAAATTAATTCTCATAAAATTAAACTATCAAATTATGAAATTAATATAAACATACAAAAAATTGAAAAATGTAGGAAAAACTAAAATTTTAATTGCAACTTTTATGAAGAAAATGAAGTGAAAGGATTAAATTGTAAGAAATTAAAAATTATAAACTTAACAAATAAAATTTCACATGATAAATTTAATTATGAATTTATTTACGTAAGAAAGCCTAATTAAATGTTCATATAAAATTTTAGGCCCATTAGAGAGAGAAAAAAGTTAATTAAAATTTTCAAACTTGTAAAACTTTTCGAGTAAAAACCCTATTAGATAAAAATTATATTTAAGAAAAATGAAACAAAATTTCAAAAATCTATATCTAAGATATTTTATTAAAATATATGAAAATTTTTATAAGTTTATATTTTGAAAAATTTACAGATAAAAAAATCGTATTTTGTAACTAAAAAATTCCAAAAATACATTCAATTATTTACAAAAATGAATTGAATTCAACATATAATTCAAAATATTAATTTACATTAATTTATAGACCAATAAAGATGAAAATCTAAAATCTGAAACAAATTTTACTGAAAAAATTTGCAAGTAGAATACTTGTGATACTGTGAAAAATACAAAATTAAATACTAAAATTGACACTTTAACACCTCGTGGTATAAAATGTCAATGCATATTTTTTTTCTTGAATATCTTCGATTCAATCACAAAAAATCACGTAGAAAATTACAAGCAAGATTCAGTCACCTCTTTCTGGCCCTAGAATAGATTTTTTTCGTATTTACACAAAAGTTCCTAAACTTTTTAAAATTACAAAAAGACCTCAAAACTAAAAAAATGTATTTTAATTTGATAAATGAATAACATACACTCCTAAGGGTGCAGATGTGCTTCAACCAAATATATAGGTCTAAACAAAAAAATTTTATTTTGTTTTTACAGATTACCACCTAAACTTTCTACATTTACAAAATGACCAAAAAAATCACCACATATACATGCATGAAATTCAGTGAACATCCAAATAATCTACTAATCAAAAAAATTTTAACTCAAGAATTACATATTCATATTTTATTTAATACAAATTAGCACCATTATATGATAAAATTACAAAAAAAAATATATAAACATGTGATTTCATCATAATAACAAGAAAACAATAAAAGAAATAAAATACATATGAACATATATATGACAAATACAACACCAAAACCAACATCATATACACATAAGCATGATTCATGAAGAAAGATAATTTACTAAAAAAATTAAAAAATAATAAAATCAAGGAAATTAGTTCATGGCCATAATGCTTAGTCGTTCAACATTGATAAAAAAATCCATGAACTTAAGCATATTTTTGGCTTACCAAATAGAAGAAAGATGCATGAAACAAACAAAACTACAAAGATTATGGAGATTATACCTTAACAAAGCTTTGAAAAATTTTCTTTTAAGTATTTTCTTTGTCCTTTTTTTTTTTCAAAATTTTTTTGGCCTCTAAAACTAAAGTCCTTGAAGAAAACATCTTCTCCCATTTGAAGAAAAATGAAATCTAAATCTTTTTTTCCCATATTTTTCTTTTTTTTTGTTTGATGTTAAGTTTACTTGTTAGGTTGGAAAATAATAAATGTTGTATCATAAGCCCATGCCCTTGCCATATTTTCTTAGAAGCCACCATCTTTGTTGTTGTGATTTTGCTAGTTTAGTTGGAATAATGATCATGTGTTATTTTGGCTAACTTGGTGGAATTAGTTCGAATGAAACTAAATAAATTGGAAAAGAGTTTAATTCCCAACCAAATTAGACTTCATGTAACTAAATTAGCAAATTAGAATAAATTATGGAAAAGCAAAATAGAATTATAAATTTACAAGGAATAAAAAAACAATACTATTGGAAGTAAACAAATTAATGCAATCAAATTGCAAGAAAATCCTAATTGAAAATTCTATGAAAAAAATAATAACAAATTAGAGTTTAAAAAAAGAAAAAAATAAATTCACATGATAAATCCAATTAAGGATTTAACCATATGGAAATTCCAATCAAAATTCCATAAAAAAATTAATAATTGATAAAAAATTAGAAAGAAAAAGATTAGTGGACTTTGTTGGAAAATTGGATATTAAGAAGGGCTTGGTAGCCTTTTAGAGAATGAAATAGGCCTGGTGAAAATTTTAGAAATTGGTCTCGGCAAGGTCATTGGGCTTGTTGAGAAATTATTGAGCTTATTAAGCCTATTTACAAAATTTGAAAGTTTTAGGCCCATCAAAGAGATTTGACACAAAATAAAATTAATAATTTCTTATAAAAATTTCAAGCATTGAATTATACAAGAAAATTTTTTAGAAATCTTATGTACAATTAAAATCCCAAACTCGTAAAGTTTTACAAAAAAACTTTTATAGAAGAAAATTGTTAGTTGAAAAAAAATTCAAAACTCAAAAAGATAAATTGAATTTTTTAAAAAACTGATTTAATATAATTTTAATAAAAATTTTAATGAATTTTAAAAATATTAAACTCAAAAAATTCCTTTAAAAAAAATTTAGTAAGTAGAAAGCTCCGTATCTTGAGAACAAAAAAAACAACAATAAAATGCACAACTCATAAGATAAAATAAATTTTGAAAAATTGATTTAATGGTGGTTAAATGAAAATACTTAAAGAAGTTTGAAGTTCAAAACTCAAGAGAATTCTACCAAAAATTTTACAGATAAAGGAAAGTATGTATTTTGAAACTGAAAAATTTGAAAGAATACATTAAAACTTATATAAAA
>JBBYHM010351162.1:5470-16988 GCA_038381775.1 Adansonia rubrostipa
CATTTGGAGTGACAAATTCATTCCCCTCATTGGGATAAATGAATTGATGCTTTGGCTTTGTAAGAAAAACTTCACTACCTACCATTTTTTAGAATGGAAGTTCATCTATCAATTGGGATAAACATGGATTCACATAATAATCTCCTTTGTTTTCATCATGAGGGACCATAAACACATTCCCCTCGTTGGGATAAATAATATTAATGCTATGGTTTCATGAGAGACTTCTTTTTCCATAAATTTTAAAATTAAAGTTCATCTTTCAATCAGGACAAACACGGATTCACATAATAATCTACTTTCTTTTAATAATTGGGCACCACAAATTCATTCCCTCATTGGGATAAATGTTTTGATGCTTTGGTTTCATAAGAAAAACTTCACTTCCCACCATTTTTTAGAGTCAAAGTACATCTATCAATTGGGATAAACAAGGATTCATGTAATAATCTCCTTTGTTTTCATGATTAGGAAACATAAACACATTCTCCTCATTGGGATAAATGATATTGATGCTTTGGTTTCATAGGAAAAACTTCTCTTTCTACAAATTTTAGTATTAAAGTTCATTTTTTAGTCAGAATAAACTCATATTCACATAATAATCTCCTTTCTTTTAATGATTGGGCACCACAAATTCATTTTCCTTATTGGGATAAATGAATTAATGTTTTGGTGTCATAAAAAAAACTTCTCTTTCTACCATTTTTTGAGTTAAAGTTCATCTTTCAATTAGGATAAACATGGGTTCACATAATAATCTCCTTTCTTTTATTTATTGGGCACCATAAATCCATTCTCCTCATTGGGATAAATGAATTGATGCTTTAGTTTCATAAGAAGAACTTTACTTTCCACTACTTTTTAGAATGAAAGTTCATCTATCAATTGGGTGAACATGGATTCACATAATAATATCCTTGGTTTTCATTTTTAGGAACCCTAAACAGATTCTCCTCTTTGAGATAAATGATATTGATGCTTTGGTTCAATAAGAAGAACTTCACTTCCCACCATTTTTTGGAATCAAAGTTCATCTATCAATTGGGATAAACATGGACTCATGTAATAATCTCCTTCGTTTTCATGATTAGGGACCGTAAACACATTCTCCTCATTGGGATAAATGATATTAATGCTTTGGTTTCATAAGAAAAACTTTTCTTTCTACAAGTTTTAGAATTAAAGTTCATCTTTCAATTGGAATAAACATGGATTCACATAATTATCTCCTTTCTTTTAATTATTGTGCATACAAAATCATTCTCCTCATTGGGATAAATGAATTGATGCTTTGGTTTCATAAGAAAAACTTTACTTTCCACCATTTTTTAGAATCAAAGTTCATCCATGAATTGGGATAAATACGGATTCACATAATAATCTCCTTTGTTTTCATGGTTAGGATCCATAAACACATTCAACTCATTAGGATAAATAATATTGATGCTTTTGTTTCATAAGAAAAACTTCTCTTTCTACCAATTTCAGAATTAAAGTTCATCTTTTAATTGGGATAATCACGGATTCACATAATAATCTCCTTTCTTTTAATAGTTGGGCACCACAAATTCATTCTCCTCATTGGGATCAATGAATTGATGCTTTGGTTACATAAGAAAAACTTCACTTCCCAACATTTTATAGAATCAAAGTTCATCTCACAATTAGGATAAACACAGATTCACGTAATAATCTCCTTTGTTTTTATGATTAGGAACCATAAACACATTCTTCTCATTGGAATAAATGATACTGATGCTTTGGTTTCATAGGGAAAACTTCTCCTTCTACTAATTTTAGTATTAAAGTCCATCTTTCAATCGGGATAAACATAGATTCACATAATAATCTCTTTTCTTTTAATGATTAGGCACCATCATATCATTTTCCTCATTGGGATAAATGAATTGATGCTTTGGTTTCATAAGAAAATCTTCTCTTTCTACCATTTTTAGAATTCAAGTTCGTCTTTCAATTGGGATAAACATGGATTCACCTAATAATCTCCTTTGTTTTCATGATTGGGAACCATAAACACATTCTCCTCATTAGGATAAATGATATTGCTGCTTTGGTTTCATAGGAAATACTTCTCCTTCTATTAATTTCAGTATCAAAGTTCATCTTTCAGTCAGGATAAACATGGATTCACATAATAATTTCTTTTCTGTTAATGATTGGGCACCACAAATTCATTTTCCCCATTGGGATAAATGAATTGATGCTTTGGTTTCAAAAGAAAAAATTTCTCTTTGTACCATTTTTAGAATTAAATATTGTCTTTCAACTTGGATAAACACGGATTCACATTATAATCTCCTTTCTTTTAATGTTTGGCACCTTAAATTCAATCTACTCATTGGGATACATGAATTGATGCTTTCGTTTCATAAGAAAAACTTCAATTCCCACCATTTTTTGGATTCAAAGTTCATCTATCAACTAGGATAAACATGGACTCATGTAATAATCTCTTTCGTTTTCGTGATTAGGAACCATAAACACATTCTTGTCATTCGGATAAATGATGTTTATGCTTTGATTTCATAAGAAAAACTTCTTTTTCTACCTTTTTTAGGATTAAAGTTCATCTTTCAATTAGGATAAACATGAATTCACATAATAATCTCCTTTCTTTTAATGATTTGGCACCACAAAATCATTCTCCTCATTAGGATAACTGAATTGATGTTTTGGTTTCATAAGAAAAACTTTACTTTCCACCACCTTTTAGAATCAATGTTCATCTATCAATTGGGATAAACATGGATTCATGTAATAATCTCCTTTGTTTTCATGGTTAGGAACCACAATCACATTCAACTCATTGGGATAAATGATATTGATGCTTCATTTCATAAGAAAAACTTCTCTTTCTACCAATTTAAGAATTAAAGTTCATCTTTCAATCAGGATAACACGAATTCACATAATAATCCCCTTTCTTTTAATAATTGGGCACCATAAATTCATTCTCTTCATTGGGATAAATGAATTGATGCTTTCGTTACATAAGGAGAACTTCTCTTTCTACCATTTTTTAAAATTAAAATTCATCTTTCAATTGGGTTAAACAAGGATTCACATAACAATCTCCTTTCTTTTAATTATTGGGCCCCATAAATTCATTCTCCTCATTGGGGTAAACGAATTGATGCTTTGGTTTCATAAGAAAAACTTCTCATTCTACCATTTTTAGAATTAAAGATTGTCTTTCAATTTGGATAAATATGGATTCACATAATAATCTCCTTTCTTTTAATGATTGGGCCCTACAAATTCATTCTCCTCATTGGAATAAACGAATTAATGCTTTAGTTTCATAAGAAAAACTTCTCTTTCTACCATTTTTAGAATTAAAGATTCTCTTTCAATTTGGATAAACATGGATTCATATAGTAATCTCCTTTCTTTTAATGATTGGGCACCCCAAATTCATTCTCCTTATGGGGATACATGAATTGATTCTTTGGTTTCATAAGAAAAACTTCTTTTCCTACCATTTTTTGGAATCAAAGTTCATCTATCAATTGGGATAAACATGGACTCATGTAATAATCTACTTCGTTTTCATGATTAAGGACCATAAACACATTCTCCTCATTGGGATAAATGATATTGATGCTTTACTTTCATAAGAAAAACTTCTCTTTCTACCATTTTTGGAATGAAAGTTCAGCTTTCTATTGGGATAAACACAGATTCACATAATAATCTCGTTTCTTTTAATTATTGGGTGCCACAAAATTATTCTCCTCATTAGGATAAATTAATTGATGCTTTGGTTTCATAAGAAAAACTTTACTTTCCATCATTTTTTAGAATCAAAGTTCATCTATGATTTAGGATAAACATGGATTCACGCAATAATCTCCTTTGTTTTCACGGTTAGGAACCATAAACACATTTAACTCATTGGGATAAATGATATTGATGCCTTTGATTCATAAGAAAAACTTCTCTTTCTACCAAATTTAGAATTAAAGTTCATCTTTTAATCAGGATAAACACAGATTCAAATAATAATCTCTTTTCTTTTAATAATTGTGCACCACAAATTCATTCTCCTTTATTGGGAAAAATGTACTGATGCTTTGGTTTCATAAGAACAACTTCTCTTTCTACCATTTTTTTAAATTAAAGTTCATCTTTCAATTGGGATAAACACAGATTCACATAATATCTCCATTCTTTTAATGATTGGGCCCCACAAATACATTCTCCTCCTTGGGATAAATGAATTAATGCTTTGGTTTCATAAGAAAAACTTCACTTCCCATTATTTTTAAGAATCAAAGTTCATCTATCAATTAGGATAAACACGGATTCACATAATCATCTTCTTTATTTTCATGATTAGGAACCATAAACAAATTCTCCTTATTGGGATAAATGATATTAATGCTTTGGTTTCATAAGAGGAACATTGCTTTCTACCAATTTTAGAAATAAAGTTCACCTTTCAATCAGTATAAACATGAAATCACATAATAATCTCCTTTCGTTTAATCATTGGGCACCACAAATTCCTTCTGCTCATTGGGATAAATGACTTGATGCATTGGTTCATAAGAAAAACTTCACTACCCACCATTTTTTAGATTCAAAGGTTGTCTCTCAATTGGGATAAACACGGATTCACAAAATAATCTCCTTTGTTTTCATCATTAGGAACCATAAATGCATTCTCCTCATTTGGATAAATGATATTGATGCTTTGGTTTCATAAGAAAAACTCCTCTTTCTACAGCTTTGAGAATTAAAGTTCATCTTTCAATTAGGATAAACATGAATTCACATAAAAATCTCTTCTCTTTTAATGATTGGGCACCCCAAATTCATTCACCTCATTGGGATATATGAATTGATGCTTTGGTTTCGTAAGAAAAACTTCACTTCCCACTATTTTTTTAGAATCAAAGTTCGCCTATCAATTGGGATAAACATGGATTCATGTAATAATCTCCTTTGTTTTCATGATTAGGAACCACAAACACATTCTCCTCAATAGGAGAAATGGTATTTATGCTTTAGTTTCATAGGAAAAACTTCTCTTTCTACTAATTTTAGTACTAAAGTCCATTTTTCAATCAGGATAAACATAGATTCACATAATTATCTCTTTTCTTTTAATGGTTGGGCACCATAAATTTATTTTCCTCATTAGGATAAATGAATTGATGCTTTGGCTTCATAAGAAAATATCTCTTTCTACCATTTTTAGAATTAAAGTTCATTATTCAATTGGGATAAACACGGATTCAAAAAATAATCTTCTTTCTTTTAATGATTGGGCACCACAAATTCATTCTCCTTATTAGGATAAAAGAATTGATGCTTTGGTTTCATAAGAAAAACTTCATTTCCCACCACTTTTTAGAATCAAAGTTCACCTATCAATTGGGATAAACATGGATTCACATAATAATCTCCTTTGTTTTCATGATTAGGAACCATAAGCACATTCTCCCCTTTGGGATAAATGATATTGATGCTTTGGTTTCATAAGAAAAACTTCATTTCCCACCTTTTTTCTACAACCAAAGTTCATCTATCAATTGGGATAAACACGGATTCATGTAATAATCTCCTTTGTTTTCTTGATTAGGAACCATAAACACATTCTCCTTATTGGGATAAATGATATTGATGCTTTGGTTTTATGAGAAAAACTTCTCTTTTTTCCATTTTTAGAATTAAAGTTTGTCTTTCAATTGGGATATACATGGATTCTCATAAAAATCTCTTTTCGTTTAATGATTGGGCACCATAAATACTATTTTTTAGAATCAAAGTTCGTCTATCAATTAGGATAAAGATGGATTCAAGTAATAATCTTCTTTCTTTTCATGATTAGGAACCGTAAACACATTCTTCTTATTGGGATAAATGATATTGATGCTTTGGTTTCGCAAGAAAAACTTCACTTCCTACCATTTCTTAGAATCAAAGTTCGTCTATCAATTAGGATAAACACGGATTCTCATAATAATCTTCTTTGTTTTCATGATTAGGAAACATAAGCACATTCTCCTTAATGGGATAAATGATATTGATGCTTTGGTTTCATAAGAAGAAGTTCTCTTTCCACCAATTTTAGAATTAAAGTTCATCTTTTAGTCGGGATAAACACAGATTCGCATAATAATCTCCTTTCATTTAATGATTGGGCACCAAAAATTCATTCTCCTCATTAGGAAAAATGAGGTGATGCTTTGGTTTTATAAGAACAACATCTATTTCTACCATTTTTTAAAATTAAAGTTCATATTTCAATTGGGATAAATATGGATTCACATAATAATCTCCTTCCTTTTAATGATTGGGCACCACAAATTCATTCTTCTCATTGGGATGAACGAATTGATTTCTTGGTTTCATTAGAAAAACTTCACTTCCCAACATTTTTTAGAATCAAAGTTTGTCTACCAGTTTGGACAAACACAGTTTCACATAATAATCTCCTTTGTTTTCATATTAGGAACCATAAACACATTCTCTTTATTGGGATAAATGATATTGATGCTTTGGTTTCATAAGAAGAAATTCTCTTTCTACCAATTTTAGAATTAAAGTTCATCTTCCAAACATGATAAACATGGATTCACATATTAATCTCCTTCCTTTTAATGATTGGGCACCACAAATTTATTCTCCTCATTGAAATATGAATTGATGCTTTGGTTTCATAAGAACAACTTATCTCTCGACCTTTTTTTAAAATTAAAGTTCATATTTCAATTGGGATAAACATGGATTCACATAATAATCTCCTTTCTTATAATGATTGGGCACCACAAATCCATTCTCGTCATTGCGATAAATGAATTGATGCTTTGGCTTCATAAGAAAAACTTCTCTTTCTACCATTTTTAGAATTAAAGATTGTCTTTCAATTTGGATAAACATGTATTCACATAACAATATCCTTTCTTTTAATGATTGGGCATCATAAAGTCATTCTCTTTATTTGGATAAATGAATTAATGCTTTGGTTGTTACAAAAACTTTACTTGCCACCAATTTTGAGAATCAAAGTTTGTCTATCAAATGGGATAAACAGGATTCATGTAATAGTCTCTTTTGTTTTCATGGCTAGGAACCATAAACACATTCAACTTATTGGGATAAATGATATTGATGTTTTTTTTTTCATAGGAAAAACTTGTCTTTCTACCAATTTTGGAATTAAAGTTCATCTTTCAATTGGGATAAACATGAATTTATATAATAATCTCCTTTCTTTTAATGATTGGGCACCACAAATTTATTCTTCTTATTGGGAAAAATGAAGTGATGCTTTGGTTTTATAGGATCAACTTCTGTCTACCATTTTTTAAAATTAAAGCACGTATTTCAATTAAGATAAACACGGATTCACATAATAATCTCCTTTCTTTTAATGATTAGGCACCACAAATTCATTCTCCTCATTGGAAAAAATGAATTAATGCTTTGGTTTCAAAAGAACAACTTCTCTTTCTACCATTTTTTTAAATTAAAGTTCATATTTCAATTGAGATAAACACAGATTTACATAATAATCTCCTTTCTTTTAGTGATTAGTCACCCCAAATTCATTCTCCTCATTGGGATAAATGAATTGATACTTTGGTATCATAAAAAAAACTTCACTTCCCACCTTTTTTTAGAATCAAAGCTCATCCATCAATTGGGATAACCATGGATTCATGTAATAATATCCTTTGTTTTCTTGAGTAGGAGCCATAAACACATTCTCCTCATTGGGATAAATGATATTGATGCTTTAGTTTCATAAGAAAAACTTCTCTTTCAACCATTTTAGAATTAAAATTCATCTTTCAATTGAGATAAACACGGATTCACATAATAATTTCCTTTAATTTAATGATTGGGCACCACAAATTCATTCCCCTCATTGGGATAAAGGAATTAATGCTTTGGTTTCATAGGAAAAACTTCACTTCCCACCACTTTTTAGAATCAAAGTTCATCTATCAGTTGGGATAAACTTGGATTCATGTAATAACCTCCTTTGTTTTCATGATTAGGAACCATAAACACATTCTCCTCATTGGGATAAATGATATTGATGCTTTGGTTTCATAAGAAAAACTTCTTTTTCTATAATTTTTAGAATTAAAGTTCATCTGTCAATTGAGATATACACGGATTCACATAATAATCTACTTTCTTTTAGTGATTGGGCACCCTAAATTCATTCTCCTCATTAAGATAAATGAATTTATGCTTTGGTTTCATTAGAAAAATTTCGCTTCCCACCCTTTTTTAGAATCAAACTTCATCTATCAATTAGGATAAATACAGATTCACATAATAATCTCCTTTGTTTTCATGAATAGAACCATAAACACATTCTCCTTATTGGGATAAATGATATTGATGCTCTGGTTTCATAAGAAGAACTTCTCTTTTTACTAATTTTAGAATTAAAGTTCATCTTTCAGATAGGATAAACATGAATTCACATATTAATCTCCTTTTTTTTAATGGTTGGACACCACAAATTCATTCTCCTCATTGAGATAAGTGAATTGATGCTTTGGCTTCATAACAACAACTTCTCCTTCTACTTTTTTTTTAAATTAAAGTTCATTATTCAATTAGGATAAACATGGATTCACATAATAATCTCCTTCCTTATAATGATTGGGCACCACAAGATCATTCTCCTCATTAGGATAAATGAATTGATGCTTTGGTTTCAAAAGAAAAACTTCTCTTTCTACCATTTTTAGAATTAAAGATTGCCTTTCAATTTGGATAAACATCGATTCACATAACAATCTCTTTTCTTCTAATGATTGCGCACCCTAAATTCATTCTTCTCATTAGGACAAATGAATTGATGCTTTGGTTTTATAAGAAAATCTCCACTTCCCACCTTTTTTTAGAATCAATATTCGTCTATCAATTGGGATAAACATAGATTCATGTAATAATATCCATTGTCTTCTTGATTAGGAACCCCAAACACATTCTCCTTATTGGGATAAATGATATTGATGCTTTGGTTTCAAAAGAAAAACTTCTTTTTCTACCATTTTTAGAATTAAAGTTAATCTTTCAATTGGAATAAACACAGATTCACATAATAATCTCCTTTCTTTTAATGATTGGGCACTGCAAATTCATTCCCCTCATTGGGATAAGTGAATTGATTCTTTGGTTTCATAAGAAAATCTTTACTTCCTACCACTTTTTAGAATCAAATTTCGTCTATCAGTTGAGATAAACATGGATTTGCGTAATAATCTCTTTTGTTTTCATAATTAGGAACCATAAACACATTTTCCTCATTGGGATAAATGATATTTATGCTTTGGTTTCTTAACAAAAACTTCTCTTTCTACCAATTTTAGAATTAAAGTTCATCTTTCAATCGGGGTAAACATAGATTCATATAATAATCTCCTTTCATTTAAGGATTAGGCACCATAAATTGATTCTCCTCATTAGGAGAAATGAATTGATGCTTTGGCTTCATAAGAACAAATTCTCTTTCTACCATTTTTTAAAAATAAAGTTCTCCTTTTAATTGGGATAAACATAGATTCACATAATAATCTCATTTCTTTTAATGATTGGGCACCCCAAATTCATTCTCCTCATTGGGGTAAATGAATTGATCCTTTGATTTCATAAGAAAAACTTCTTTTTCTACCATTTTTAGAATCAAAGATTGTCTTTCAATTTGGATAAACATGGATTCACATAATAATCTTATTTCTTTTAATGATTGGGCACCCAAAATTCATTCTCCTCATTGGGATAAATGAATTGATGCTTTGGTTTCATAAGAAAAACTTCACTTCCCACCTTTTTATAGAAACAAAGTTCATCTATCAATTTGGGTAAACGTGAACTCATTTAATAATCTCCTTTGTTTTCATGATTAGGAACCATACACACATTCCTCTCATTGGGATAAATGATATTGATGCTTTTTTTTCATAAGAAAAACTTATCTTTCTACCATTTTTAGAATTAAAGTTCATCTTTCAATTGGGATAAACACGGATTCACATACTAATATCCTTTCTTACAATGATTGGGCACCACAAATTCATTCTCATCATTGGGATAAATGAATTGATGCTTTGGTTATATAAGAAAAACTTGTCCTTCTACCATTTTAGAGTTTAAGATTTTCTTTCAATTTGGATAAACATGGATTCATGTAATAATATCCTTTATTTTCTTGATTAGGAATCGCAAACACATTCTCCTTATTAGGATAAACGATATTGATGCTTTGGTTTCATAAGAAAAACTTCTTTTTCTACCATTTTTAGAATTAAGGTTCATCTTTCAATTGGGATAAGCACTAATTCACATAATAGTCACCTTTTTTTAAGGATTGGGCACCATAAATTGATTCTGCTCATTGGAATAAATGAATTGATGCTTTGGTTTCACAAGAACAAATTCTCTTTCTACCATTTTTTAAAATTAAAGTTCATTTTTTAATTAGCATAAAAATGGATTCACATAATAATCTCTTTTTGTTTCATGATTGGGCACCCCAAATTCATTCTCCTCATTGGGATATATGAATTGATGCTTTCGTTTCATAAGAAAAACTTCTCTTCCTACCATTTTTAGAATCAAAGTTTGTCTATCAATTGGGATAAACATGGATTCACGTAATAATGTCCTTTGTTTTCATGATTAGGGACCATAAACACATTCTCCTCTTTGGGATAAACAATATTGATGCCTCAGTTTCATAAGAAAAACTTCTCTTTCTACCAATTTTAGAATTAAAGTTTAGCTTTCAAATGTGATAAACATGGATTCACATATTAATCTTCTTTTTTAAGGATTGGGCACCAAAATTCATTCTCCTCATTGAGATAAATGAATTGATGCTTTGGTTTTAGAAGAACAACTTCTTTTTCTACCATTTTTTTAAAACTAAAGTTCATCACTCAATTGCGATATACAGGGATTCACATAATAATCTCCTTTCTTTTAATGATTGGGCAACCTAAATTCATTCTCCTCATGGGATAAATGAATTGATGCTTTAGTTTCATAAGAAAAACTTCTCTTTCTACCATTTTTAGAATTAAAGATTACCTTCCAATTTGGATAAACACAGATTCACATAATAATCTCATTTCTTTTAATGATTGGGCACCCCAAATTCATTCTCCTCATTGGGATAAATGATCTTTACGCTTTGGTTTCAAAAGAAGAACTTCTCTTCCTACCAATTTTAGAATTAAAGTTCATCTTTTAAATGGGATAAACATGGATTCACATATTCTCCTCTTTTTTAATGATTGGACACCACAAATTCATTCTACTTATATAAATGAATTGATGCTTTGGATTTATAAGAACAACTTCACTTCCCACCTTTTTTTAGAATCAAAGTTCATCTATCAATTGGGATAAACGCGGACTCATGTAACAATCTCCTTCCTTTTCATGATTAGGAACTATAAATGAATTCTCTTCATTGGGATAAATGATATTGATGCTTTGGTTTCATAAGAAAAAGATC
>JBBYHM010351190.1:0-24020 GCA_038381775.1 Adansonia rubrostipa
TACTTTATTATATTATTATAAGATTCTAATTACTAGTACTTAAAATAATAATAATAATAATAATAATAATAATAATATTCAAAGAAGAATTTAAAATTTTATTACCAACATATACAAACTCTCAATATTTAATGAGTTTAACAAATAAAATTAAAGAAAATGTTGTAAATGGATGGTATACTTTATTAATAATGTTTTTCAAACCTCATGATATGATTTATTTTTTGATAAATTAATATTTTACTATATATAGACACATTTAAGGATCAAGCTACCTACTCGATCCAATTGGGTCTGGCCCAACTTCTCATATTTTTATATCAGACTAGCCTGACCCGACTCGAAGTCGTGATTTTAAATTAATATATTTTATTTAAATTTAATTATAATATATAATATCAATAAAAACTATTCTTTAATGTGATAAACAGTAATTCTGGCTTAAATAGACAGGTTTGGGCACGTTAAATAAGAGCTTGAGATTGGGATTTTAAAAAAATTTAAACCGTGGCCCAGCCCAACCTATGAGCAAGTTTAATCATATTTAAAATATAAATTATATTTTTAATATTTAATTAAATTATTAAAAGAATACTAAAATAAAATTCATTATTAAAGTTTTTTATTTATAAAAAAATCATTTAACTATAATTTCTTCATATTTATGTTTACTATTAAATTCGGGTTCGGGTTCAGGTCGGGCTCGGGTTCGGGTTTTTTCGGATTCGGGTTCTTTCGGGTTTAGGTTATTTCAGGTCCGGGCCATTCGGGTTCGGGTCATTTCGAGTTCGGGTCATTGACTTTTTGTCAAATCCAGTTCGGTTCGGGCTCCGGCTCGGGTTTTTTCGGACGGGTTTTCGGGTTCGAGTTCATTTTGCCACCTCTAATAAAAGCCATGTGCTTGTTCGTTCCTCATAGGTATATAAAGCAAAATGCAACGGAAGTTTGCTGATGCACAGACAAAGCATACTACTACGCACAGGATCGTACAAATACCTCCCTAAGCTGTAGAAGCTGGTCCCTAGTGTACCACACACGTTCACGACCCTCAAATTGTGAGTCTCCAGCCTACAACAGTAAAATAATTGATAACTTCAGATCCTACAATCCAACAATATTTCAACATGCAGCATGTTAACATCCAGGTTAACCATAAAAAATAAATCAGGCAATGGAAGATGCAAACTTTAAATCATGAAGAAGAACTTCCAAGGCGTATTCTTAACATGGTTATCAAGAAGTCAACTTATTTACCTAACAAAATGAAAAGATAAGCTCCACGCATCTTAAGCAACATCCAAATATAAGGACATCACATGGTTGAAATCTATAGGTTTTATATCATAAGGAGGTCGTCAAAAGACCTGTTGCACTTCACAATCCTCAACATAACTTAGCATGCAAAAGAGTCCATACAATGCATAAAATTCAACTCATTAATAGCATTTATTTTTTCCCAATTAGAATGATACACACGCAAATGCAGATGGCACATATAAATATGAGTTTGAATAAAATTCCCTTCAAACTCAAACATATATTGCGATCAACAAACTCCTGTTTAACTTCCACTTAAGCCATCCAATCTTGATCTATGGTTATCATCCCCATCCATCTTCCTTTCTTTTTGAATTATCAAACCAAGGTACTTAAAATACTCCACAATTGGTATCACTTGATCATTGAATGCAGTCAAGCCTTGATCATTTTTGTTTTTATACTAAACATATGATCCATATACTCAATCTTTGATCTCATCAACCAATATGATAACTTAGTATTTCATCTAGAAAAATGACTTTCACTATCTCATTCATTATCATGACAAAAACTCATCTGTCAATCCACCACGAGTTCTTACATTGATGACTGCTCTCTCGACACATCTCATATTATACCAACTTATTTGAGAGGAACTATCTTCTTGCTCAAAGTCCACCAAAGAATGTATCTAGGTACTCTACAATAAGCTTTCTCTAAATCAAGAAAAACCATGTGTAAATCTCATCCTGACGCTCTAAACCTCTTAGAAAGGTGTCACCAAAGATGAATCACTTCCATAACGAATCGTCTTGATATGAATTCGAACTGATTTTCCACAATCTTAGCATTTTGTTGTAAACAATACTCGATAGCCCTTTTTCAATGTATCATAATATAGCTCATAAGTTTCATTCTTTTAGAATTTGAGTAATCCTGAATGTCGCCTCTGTTTTTATATAAAGACACCAAGGTACTTTTCCTCCACTCATTAATCCTCTTATTACTTTGCCAAATCTAGTTAAACAATTTCGTCAACCACCTAACCCAACCTCACTGAGACATTTCCAAATCTCAATAGGAATTGCATTTGGGCCTACTTCCTTTCTAATCTTCATTCAATGCAAGACCGTTTTAAACTCAAAAGGCTTTATCCTACATCTAAAGTTACAATATAGGTCCTTTGATGGCACAATCAAGTCACTAATACCTTGATAGCAATTACTGTTAAATAGCTTATCCAAATATTTCCTCAACCTCTCTTTAATCTCCAATCCTTCACCAAGACCTTATTACTGTTATCCTTAATACAACTTCCAAATTCCTATGTTTCCTCTCTCCCATCTGAAAAAGCCTAAAGATATCTTTTTCTCCATCTTTTGAATCACATCTATCAGAAATATCTTTAGACACTCTAGCTCTAGATTCACAACTTTCTTGGCCTCTTTTGCTAGCTTATATTTCACAAAAATCTTTGTATCCCTACTCTTGCCTAAATTTCTGTAGCAAGTTTGTTTTTTTATTAATAGTTGCCTTTAATAACTCGTTCCACCATGATGAGTCCTTACATGGCAGCATCATGCCCTTTTGATTCACCAAGTTCTTCCTTGGTCATCATGCTAAAGACTCGACCATCTTTATTCCACATCACACTATGATGGACCATGTCTTCCCGATTAGCCTCTTGGAAGAATCCATCCACATTTGACACCAAAATCAGATGTCGATGCATAACCATAGAATCACAGCTGAGAGGATTGACCCATAATTAGGACAAGTTCATTGATCTTGGATCAACGAAACATCTCTATTTGTTTCAAATATATAAGATCGTTATTGTTTGTAGGCACTTTTTAGGCACTCAAAAACTCATAGAATACTCACTTAAAAATCCCACATATTTTTCATTGTCCATTTTTACAGCGAGTAGACATTCCCCACCAAGAATTAGAACAAAGCTAATCATATTCCTCCTCTTTTAGAAGTCTAAGGCCCTGTTTAGCATTGCTGTTGGTAAAATTTGAAGTCAAAAACTACGTTTCATCGCAAATTTAATGTTAAATAGGTAAAAAAATTTTGGCTTTTGCGGTTAAACTCATACTTTGGCAACTCAAACCAAAAAGCAAAAGGAAAAAATTGAGTTTCTATGGGTTGGACACTAGCTTTTAGATAAAATACCTTTATCATCCTTACGTCTAAAAACTTTTATTATTAACATATCTTTTTTGACATTTCAATTCCTTATATCACTTTTTCACAGCAATGCTGAACACTTTGTTAGATCGCCATTTTTTTTCACCACATTTTTAAAATACACATTTTTAATCCCAAGCTTTTTCTGACCCACATTTTTTCCAACAACAATACTAAACTAGTCCTAATAATATCTAATTCTATGTGCTTTTATTGTCCAACAATTCGGCGAATACCCAGGTTGCTACTAAGAGCACAAAGGAATACATTAAGAGTATTCAGTCGGAAAATGAACGCAATGTTTATCTCAAAGATAAGTTATAGAATCAACAATAATAACGATAAAATCGCATTACTAGTTAAGGATCCCAAATTTAAAAGAGCACTACCTAACAGCTGCTACACTAACAATTTAAAATGAAAACCCAACTAAACCCAGCAAAAAATCTAAAAGACCGATCGAACCCAAATCAATAAAAAACATCAAAACGACTAGATCCAAAACTGAGATATGGGTTTTGAAGAGAAAGGGATGAAAAGATTGAACCTTAATAGAAAAAGGAGTAGCACCACCATGGGGACGAAGGAGGGGAAGATTAGAAGAAAGGGAACCAAAGGTTAACAAAGAAGAAGAGGATGATGATGATGATGAAGCAGCACCAAGGAGTCTGCTCCCTCGACCACCACCAGGTCTTAAGCTCAACACCATCTGATCACCCTGCTGCATACCTCAATATTTTCACGTGAGATTCAATCTACGCCGTTGGATTAGACAACACAAAAGAAAAAAGAAAAGGAACAAATGATTCAGGGGTAAAACGCTGAATCTGAATATGAAATGAAAAATAAAAGATTTGGGTTTTGGAGATGGAGACAAAAGAGATGAAATTGAGCTTCTCTCTTGCTTAAGCTTCAAAAAAAGAAAAAAAGGATAATAGCTGGGAGAGAAGTAAAACAAGAGATTTATTTTATTTTATTTTATTTTAAATTTTTTAGTCACTATTTGTTTTTTACGTGGGGTTACATCATTATCCTTGTTTGATATACAATTTTATCAGAATTTATCGATTTTGATATAAATCTATAAAGTTATATTTTTTAAAAAATTAAATTCGGTGTAGAGTTGAGTTAAATCGAAGTTTGAGTCCAGATATATGTTAAAATATTTATTTTTAATTTTATAATTATATTTTTATACATTTTAATTAAAGTTTTTATTTTTATTAAACTTTCTCATATATATATATATATTTGTTTTAGTATGTAAATTTTTAAAAGTAAAATTTAAATTTTGAGATAAAATGATTTAAAGTTGAGAAATTTTTTTATTTTAAGATGTTAAAATTCAAATTAAATTCGAGTTTGAGGCGAATAGCGGATGGAGATATTGAGGGTCGGATCTAAGACAGGGCAAGCAAAAATCAACTTGACCTGTTGCCATCCCTGGACTTGAATCGATTTCTTAGGCATTGATTGATAATTTTACCCTTCTTTCTCACTAATTATAAGCTTATTTTATATGCTCTGAAATAAATTGGTAAATATCTATGTGTAATTCTTATACTATAATTAAAAGTGTATTTTAATTTTTAATTATTAAATAAAGTATTTTTATCATTATACATTTAAATTAGAGCAAATAAAAAAAATTATTAATGTTGTTAAATAAAATTCATTTAAAAAGTAATGTGATTTTATAAAATATGATAAATAATTTCGAGTTTTGGGTGGATTTTTGGGTTTTGGATAAAAATCAATTAATATAACATTTTGCATTTCATATTTAGAGCACGTCAGTATGTAAACAGATTTTCTTAAATACTGATAACAATATTCTTTGTTTGCTTTAACTTCAAATATATATAAATGAAAATACTTATTTTCATCAATAGTAGAGAGACAAAAATGTAATTTTTATTGTAGTACAAATACTATAGAAAGATTTTTACCAAATAAATTGATGAAAGATCCGTGAAATTTTTTATGATAGATTCATAAGGTTTAATCAAGTTAGATCGATGATTCAATTAAAATAAATTTAAATATTAAAATACATATTCTAATATTAAATAAATATTAAATATAATAAATATTTATTAAAAATATTTTTTAGCTAAATGATTAGATCTGGTCTTTTTTTTTTGTTTATTATTTTTCAATACATCAATCATTTCATTTTGAGTGTGTAAAATCTACTTATTAATTGTGAAAGTTATACTGTGAATGATGATTAATTATGTATTGAATTATAATTGGCTAAAAAGTAATGAAGAGAAGAGCCCAATCAATTTAATACATAACTGAAATATTATAAATTTAAGTCTCATCGCTTACAAAAAATTAAAAATAATAAACTTAAAATCAAAATTTTATCAATTCAATCGATTTTTTACCAAATCACAATATATCAAATTTGAAGATATATACCATTCCAAACATACATTCAATTCTTGATTGAATCGATTCAGCCGATCAAAAATATTTGAATACTAATGCAAATTCGAAACTTATTTAAAAATATTATTGGTAATTTGCATCAAGTATCAAATTACCAATAATTTGATACTTAATGTTCACATCCACCTATTTTTTAAATAAGCATTGGCATAAAGATTTTTAAATGAGGTAATGTTTGCAATTTTAATTTTCTGCAACTAGTTGAGAATCAATTTTTTTTCTCCATTGCCTTTCAATACACTAATTATCTCTATTCATATCTGTAAGACTTATTCAAACACCACATATGTTTTAACTTCTTAAGGATTTATATAATAAAAAAAAATAAAAGAACAAATTATGCTGACAATCTTTGTCCTAGCTTAAAAATTGAGATTTAATCTTTATACTATAATTTATATAAATTTAATCCTCTTGCGATATTGCTTCAAAATTTTCAATTTAATTGATAAAGACATGACTTTACTTCTATTATAAATGCTGATATAGTTGTTGATTTTGCTAACATGACGAGCTTAGTTAACAAAATTTTTCAAGCAATTGATAATGTGAAATTTTTTTCCACGTGGCTTACTAACTTAGAATATTAAATGGTGCTATTAGTCTTTGTACTTACGAAACAATGTAGATTTAGTCCTTTTACAATAATTTTGAAAATTTTTTTGTACCTATATTTTTCAAATTACCAAATTTAGATCTAATTTTAAAATGTTAAGAAATGATTAAAAATATTCAAAAATTAAAAAAATATTTCAAATAACAATATTTTATAAATATTTATTATTTAAATAATAAACTATATTTTATTAATATTTATAGTTTATTATTAAAATATAAAATATTTATGTTTGATAATATTCAAGAAATATTTAAAATTAAAATATTAAATACTTTTTATTTTAAAATTTAAAAAAAAAATTTAATTAAAATTAAATAAAAAATTTTTATTAATTAATAATATATCATGTCGAATCGAGAAAAAATTGGGTATGAACGTCTAAGACATTCATAAGTTTGGTGAGTACCTTTACTAATAGATAGTCTTCTTTTTTTTTTAATTCCAAAAAATAATATTTACAAAAAGAGATTTCATTTTAAGTTAATCAATAAATCATTTTTATTGATTATTCAACTTTTGGCCAAATAAACGTTAGAAAATACGAAAAATATTTTTTGTAAAATAGATAGAGCCTTAAGCGAGATCCATTTTTAATATTTATGTTACTATAACGTGAAATTTATTTTCACGTGACTTCTAGCTTATTTTTAAAATTTTATCATTTAATCCAGTCTCCTATAGTTTTTGCTCTAATTTAGTTTTAAAGTTAATATCTTTTTCGAAATTTAGTGTTTGGTTAATTTTTTTTGTTTTTTAATATTGTTTGAGATAACTTATAAATCAATTAAAATATCATTGCTCCAATAGTATAAAAATTTTCAATATTTTTCTAATAAATATTACTTCTTTTAATATTTATATTAACAAAATATATTTTACTAATATTATAATTTTAAATATTAATGTAAATATAATTAAGTTTTCTTATAATGTGAATTTTTTAATCATTTTTTATATTTTATAGATTGGATCAAATTTTGAAATATTGATAACTATAGGAATAAAACATCTCAAAATCATTGTACAGTGACTAAATCCATATTTTAGTATAAGTATAGGGATTAATATTACCATTTGCTCGAAAAATTTAATTGATTAAGCTTACTATATCAACAAATCAATATTCACATCAACATTTTTAACGGAAGAAAGTAAAAACGTTACCAATAGTATCAAAAAAATTCAAAACAATATAGTAAAGATTACACTTGCATTAATTACATAGAGGGATTAAAACTCAAATTTTGAGTTAGTACGGGGACCACCAGCAAATTTTCTCCAAAACAAAAACATTGTCTCAAAAAGGTTTTCTTTTTTTGCATTAGATTTGGCACAACCACAAAATGAGTGAAAAATATATTTTAAAATAAAAATAAAAGTTATTTAATAAAAGTGTAATAATTTTTAAGAATAAAATATTACATGAGTGAAAATAGGCAACTTTATTTAAAGCAATTTTTTTTTTACTTTCATCAAATAAAACCTTACTTTTTATAACTTTCAATTTACAAAATTCTTTGAGCACAAAAACAGAATGAATAATTACTTACATATGTTAGTTATATTAGATTTGAATTATTGGTTTTTATTTAACAAAAATTTAAGCTTAATTTGCTTTAAAATAAATGTATTAAAAATTTAGAAAAATTTTTAAATCATTTTGAAAATATTTTGAGAAATTCTAAAATTTTTTAAACTCCTTAAATTTCTTAAAAATACGTGTTCGTAAATGAATACTTATGTTTAAAATGATTTTGAGATATGCTAACCTCTTTCTAAAAACAAAAAAAAAAAAAAAGAAAAAATTGTAAAAATATAAGGCAAGTATTAATCCCTTTGCTCAATGGTTTGTCTATGTTCTCTCTATTCTGATAAGTAGAGTTTGAATCCTCTATCCTCAATTCTTAAATGTTAGCCCAAGAAAAACATAGCATCAAAAAGCCTGTGTTTATGTTCCTAATGTCTATCGGTTGCCCAACGTCACTCTCTTATACTCTCTATGATGAGCGCTCAGTTGGTTTTATTTTAAATTTTTAAAAAATTAAATAAATAGAATAAATTTAAAAAATTGACCCTTTAATCAAAATAAATATAAAAAATTAAAATAACTGAACTGAAATTAATCGATTTAGTTTAATCTGTTATTTTTGTTATTGCTTATATTTGGGTTAGGCTGACTTGAATAATATTTAATTGGTTTAGATATGTTTAAATAAAATAAAATAATTTATTTATTTAAAAAAAATCGATTGATTTGATTTAGAAATAAAAACCATAAACCAATAATCAACCTATTTAATCATATAAAATAGAAACAGATTAAACTGAGCCAAATGAATTGAATTTAATTGGCTTTTATCAGTTTAGAGAACCAAATTTTTGCTCACCCTTAATACTTTTTGATTTTGGCAATGCGACTACAACCTCGTACCTTAACATGCCGGTTCAATTCAAAGCTTGTCCTTTCACAGATCTGATTCTCTTCTATATTTTTCAATGCATGATTAACCCATTCACATGTAAGCCTTTCTTTTTCCCCTTTTGTGGTAATTTTTACAATGAGATATAATTTTGTTCTTCTTTATTCTTTTCCTTGAATTTGAAACCTGGCTTTTTCTCATACAAAGTACTTTGGGCAAAATGAATAAGCATCCCTTTTATTTAAAAAGAATTATTTATTAGCTAACTTCCATAATTTATAGCATAATCCTATATTTCTGTTCATATAAATAGTATTCATGAATATATTAAAAATATAATGATAATGAGCCCAACATAAACTAGAACTTTTTATTAGTTTTATTTTTATTATAAAATAACTCGTGTATTTAAAAATAAATTTAGTGTTAAAATTTAATCATATTATTTTATTTTTATTAATTTTTTTATTGATAATACAATCAAGGATAAATGTAGATTGTGTTTGAAAAATTCTCTTATTCTAACGATATTAAAAATATGCATTCTTGCATTAATCAATCTGATGTATTCACTATAGTTTTGTTAAGTGATGTATTCTTTTATTAAAAGAAAACCTCAATATGGAGAGCATGTGATATGTGGAGGTCTTAGGGCTTTGGTGCCTTGCCCAAACACGGTGGTATACGTTTGTTTCCTATCTTGCATCAATTATTAAAGTATGTGATATGTGAGTTTATAAGAGATTTTGTACTAAACGAAATTACTATAATTTTATTAACTGATGTGTTTTTCATTAAAAAAATTTAATGCATTTAGAATTAGTTCGAAATAAAGCTGTTCTACAAAAAGCTCAAGATCATGGAAAGAAAAAAAGGAAGAAAAAGATGAACCAACATAAAATGAGGTCTCAACAGTGTCATAGCATCAAATCTCGAAGAGAATGTGTTTTTGGGAGTATAACAGTTCGTAGTTGGATTTATGTTCTTCATCTATGGGGATGGGGCGTATTCTCGAAAGAAAGCAGGTTATAGGTCGGATTAGGACTGAACAAGTCTAAAGAATTTTATTTTCAGGTTTGAGTCAAATCGATTCAAAAATCCATTGCACTATTTATTATATTTATTAAAATATTATTTTTATATTTTTTAAAACCAAATTAAAAAATTTTAATGTTAAATAATAATTTGAGCCAAATCAAACTACTAAAATTTAGAAAAATTTTATCCAAAGTTTGATCAATATGGACAAATCCTGTTTAGCTAGGTAGATGATCCGACCCTTACATAAGTCTATTTAAAAGTCTTTTTATAGTACATTAAAGTGTCACAACACAACATTTGCTTTATTTTCTGGTATCATAATCAGATTTCTCTTACTTTCCACTCTTTTATTTCAAATGATTTGATGATCGTAGAATGTTAACTTAAAACTTAACTGAATTAATTTATATAATTATTTTTTTAAAAAATTGAATAGATATACAGTTTAAAGATCAATGTATAAAAGTTGGAAAGACTATGGCTGTCAAGATGGAGAGATTTCAACATATGTACCTAATACTTGAAACTTTAGCTTTGGTTTTAAGTTCTTGTTTTCCAAGCATACTAAGTTTTTTTTTTTTTTATTCAATCTTTTCCTCTTCATATCACCATGTTCACCACCAAATAAAGCAATGGATTTTTGCTTTTATGGTATATCAATATCCAATTTTAGATGAATTTAAATTTTTTATACAAATAAGATTGTAATTTAGGGATAAAACAAAGACCGTTAGTATAAAATTTAAAATTTAAAATTTATTACATGTCATTATGACTATATAAATTAACTATCGGTATCATAATAATTGACCTTTTTAAAATTAAAAATATTTAATTTTAACTATTGATATTTTATTTTATTTTAATTTTTCTAAAGTTTTATAGGTATCGTACTATGGCATACTTGTAAAGGTCATTTAAAATATGTTGTAAAGTTCCTCCACTGAAAATTGCTTTATTTAAAAGATCTATTTACATGGAAATTAAAATAAAAGAAATAAGGTTATTTTATTGAAAAAGCTCTTTTGCTATATATATATATATATATATATATATATATATATATCTTCACTGAGAATCATTTCATAAAGAATGTTTCACCGAGAGTTATTATGATAATTAAAAGATTTTCTCTTAATCAGAATAATTTTTCTTTACTATTCATTATCACCAAGAGCTAAACCCTCGGCAAATAAAGCGTTGACACCTATTTTAATTCAATTAGGAGTCTTCACCACTCATTTAAGATTGTTCTATTTGATTGATAATCTCTCAAATCAAAGGCGTGACGAAAGAGGCAGGTCCAAGTTGCGGTTTTCCTTTGACTCTTCTTCGAATTTTTAAAATTTTTTAAATTAACAATAATAAAAATTTGATTTTAATCTCTCAAATTTTATATTTTATATATTTTTTTATCTTTTTAATATAACATTTTTGATTTCGTCCTTATCCCAAATACTCTCCACAATTTGGCTAATTTTTTTTCCCACCTTGTATTTCTCATCCTTACGTAGAAAACATTTCTACCTTCATTAATGCTAATTGAGTTTTAGGAGGGAGGATATTGTTTCAAACCCGAAAGTTTATTAGATATTTAGAAGGTTTAGACACTAATATTAAATTCAAAAAAATGATTTTTAGTAAAAAAAATAAAGTGCGTTTAAAAAATAGGCTAGGTGTTGGGCAAAAAATAAAGTTTGAACTTGGACCAAGTAAGATTTTTTTTAATTGCAGAATTTATATTTTTATAGTATAATTATATATTTATAATAATAGTTATAATTTTATTTTATTAGTTGTTAACTTATTGAAATATTTTTATAACGAAAATCCCATCATATATTTTTAAAAGAATATTAATAAAAAAACTTATTAAAAATTAAATTAAAAATAAATTTAAAAAATAAAAAGTATAATATGAGTGAATTTAAGTGTGTTTAAACTGCATATTTACAAATATAAGTAAGTTTGAAAAAAAACTACATATATTTTGAGTTTAAACAAGCTTATAATGTATTAATACTCGGCATGGGCCTAGCTTAGCCCTTGAACGAATCTAAAATTTGACACTATTTATTCAATTTTTACGAATTCAGATATTATAAATTTGAATAATTTTTGGATTCAGATATTAGATTCATTATCTGTGACATGTATAGATAGGAACCAGTATTGATATTTGAGTCCACTTGGGTTTTGGTTTGAATAATGTAGACATTTGAATTTGCTTTACTTAATCAACTAAGGGATTCAAATATATAAGTCTAATAAATGTGTACATACTTACTTCTTATTTAAATTTAAAATTTATCTTCTTAAAAAATGAATTTAATAAATTTCGATATTTGATGGATTCAAATATCTAATATTATACTATTTAAATTAGATGTGAATACTTATAGTAATATTCGAATAGTATGCGAATAATAAGCAAATTCAACTATCATATAAATTAAATAAATTTAAACTTTGAATATTTAAAGAATTATAAATATTTGATATGCTACTATTTTATTTAATTTTCTTGAAATATATCAAAACGAATTATGATTTTCATATTGTATTTTTTCTGTTATTGGTGCTTAATAAAACACTAATAAATTATAAAAAATTGCTTGAAACATTTATAAATTCACGCAATCATTATTACATAATGACCGCAACACTCGTAACAAAGCAACCGCGTTCGTGATGAAATCCAAGTTAGTAGAAACTCTGATGGGAAGATTGTTTCGGGGTTCACCAGAATTTTGATGATTATAACAATCAATTTCTGTCACATTACCTTTGACTATTTCACTTCTGCACCAATCAAATCTCAATATCCATTAGAACTTAGAATTACACTTCTATAAGTTGATCTATTTGAAGGATTACTAAGTATTTCAATAAAAAATGAGCATAAAAATTTGGAGATGAAAAGGAAAAAATAATTAAAAAAATATTTAATTACTGCATTCATATAATATTTGTATTATTTTATATATTATAATTATAACTATATTTTATATAAATTTTAATATATTAATAATTTATATTATTTTTTATATTATATCTAAAATTACTAGTGGTCAAAACAATCATGATTTCTTTTATGGGAGTATAAATGAAGAATAAAGATCATTAAAGAATAAAGATAATGGAGGCAAAGAAAGAAAAAGGAAAAGGATGAAAATAGACAGATAAAAGGTCATTGAAACTTGAAACTTGTAAAAACCGGGAAATTTAAGGTGGCAAAAGGTAGTTGGAAAAAAGAAAAACCAGACGGAAGCTTAACTTCAAGGCAATGGCGACTCTGCAACCAACGACACCATCCTATACGTGGACACATTAGGTAAGAGTTAGAGCCCCACACAAAGTTCAGCTTCCAAATCTCATAAAACTCTCCCTCCCCTCGCTCGCTTCCGGTCCTCTCCATTGCATTGTTCTTTCTCGGCTCAGCTCCATTCCTTAGCTCCTCCTTCCCACCCTCCTCCAATGGAAGCCAGTGCTGGACTCGTCGCTGGATCTCACAACCGCAATGAGCTTGTTGTTATTCACGGCCATGAAGAGGTTAGTTTTATGATATGTTAATCGGATAGGTATGAATGTTGGATAGTGTACGTGTCCAACGTGAATATATTTAACTTTTTTTATGTTTGCATAATAATGTTCAAATATGAATTAGTGTTAGATACGAATTTTTTAAGAAAATGAAGATTGAAGAAACTTAGTTTGACCCCATTTTTTATTTTACTTGAGAAATGTGAATTTTTTATTGTGTTTGGATATACGTTGCAGCCTAAGCCACTGAAGAACTTGGATGGTCAAGTTTGTGAGATATGTGGGGATGAGATCGGGCTGACAGTCGATGGAGATCTTTTTGTGGCCTGCAACGAGTGTGGTTTCCCTGTTTGTAGGCCTTGCTATGAGTACGAAAGAAGGGAAGGGACTCAACAATGTCCTCAATGCAAAACTAGATACAAGCGTCTCAAAGGTAAATCGCCAAAATCTACTTTTAACTCGGGCTCAGACGTAAACATAGAATATTGATATGTATCCGATATAAATATATTTAATTTTTTTCTAAGTAAGATATGATTACCCAATATGAATATTTTAAGAAAATTAAAAGTTGAAGAATCATAAGCGAAAACCCTAAAATCGTGCTTTTTTTTTTTTGAACATTGAATTATGTTGTGAAGGGAGTCCTAGGGTGGAAGGAGATGAAGATGAAGAGGACGTGGACGATATCGAACACGAATTTAACATCGATGATGAACAACACAAGCATAGGAATCTGGCTGAATCAATGCTTCATGGGAAGATGAGCTATGGCAGAGGTCCAGAAGATGATGAAAGTCCTCAAATTCCACCGGTTATAACTGGTGTCCCTAGACTAGTAAGCAAAGTTGTTTGCCATTAAGATTATGGCCAGAAAACAGTCTAGAAAATTGAATATTGATTCGAACGGTAGTGTTCGATTTGATTTCAGTTGATTTTTTATTAAATTTAGTTCAATTTTGGTTCAAATATAAATTAAATATATTTTCAGTTTTTGGTTTCAAGTTGAAAAATAATCATTATTCGATTCGAGTCCAATTTTATTTTTTATTTAATTTTAATTATTTTAAAAATTTTTTAAACATAAAATACATATTTTATACTTAAATTAGCGAAAAAAAGCTTTAAATGCTATATAAATATATGTTTTTTAATTTTAGAAATCGACGAATTAAACCAATTCGAATAAATAAATTCGATTTGAATTAGTTAAATTTTATATGATATTTGATTCATATTCAATTTAATTTAAAAAAAATTAAAATACTAATTATTAGTTTTTTTTTCAAAATACATCTGAACTTAACCATTATCAGTTTTTAATTTAAGACAAACAGGAAAATATAATACAGTTGGCTTGAAAATTCTTTAATAATATTATTTCAGGTGAGTGGGGAATTGCCAGGGGAACACATGTCAAGTTCTTCCCTTCATAAAAGAGTTCATCCATATCCTATGTCTGAACCTGGTATGGCTTTTCAATCTTTAATTATTTGGTTTGCTTAAATGTTAATCATAAAGCATTGGGTGGTTTGAAAATCAGCTTTTCTTCCTTTCTTTTTTTTTTAATCCATGTGATCAGTATATATTACCATTATTTTTCCATCCAAGTAGTGCAAATTGGATATTCAACGCTATGAAGCATGGACAATTCTATTATGGAATGTTCATGTCAAACAAGAATTTGATATGAATATGGTTTTAATATAGTAGAATGCATATTGAATGTTAAATATACGAATACATCTAAAAAATAAAATAATATTGAATATTATCAAATATGATCAAGATACGATTTGAATAAGTCTGGACATATATCTGGGGGCACAATGAAGATTTTTTTAATTTTACATTTTCTCCTAAATATGTAATTAACTATGTGTAATTTGGTTTTAATAGGTCTTTTTAAAGTTCAATTTTTTTAGATTCAAAAATAATTTCAAGGAATTGGAAAGCTCTTTCTATGTTAATATTTAATTGAAAAAACATCAATTTTATATTTTTATTGTATATTATTACATAACAATAGTTTTTAATGTCGTATCATATCATATTTATTTTCTAATTTTTCAAAAATTTTTGTATTATCGTTCGGACCATATCATATCCATATTATGTGTCCTTGTCCGTGTTTCCTGGATTCAAACATGTCAAAAAAGACATAATGTCCCGCTATTTGTTTTTCACTGCATATAATTGTGAAAAAAAAAAAAAAAAAGGAAGCGCAAGATGGGATGAAAGGAAAAATGGAGGATGGAAAGAAAGGATGGACGACTGGAAAATGCAACAAGGAAATCTGGGTCCTGAGCCTGACGATTCCAGTGACCCTGACATGGCCATGTAAATACTTATCATACGTTGCTTCAACTCCGATTCTTTTTTAGATTATTCATCCCTTACCTATGTATTTATCATATCTTGAATATAAACATATAAATGTACTATCTTTTAAATATCTTTCAAATACGTAAAAAATTTTTTAAAAAATTTTATGATACTCACATTAGATATATAAATGTTCCTATTGACATTTACACCCAATTCCGAATATCGTAGCTGTTAGGTGCTTGACATGTGAAAAGAACTTTTATTATACAAGCTGAATGGTTGAGTAAGTTTGTTAAATCAATCCAAAGATTCCTAAAATACAAAAAAAAATTAAAGATATCCATTTTAGATATATAATTAAATTTAATGATACTTATACCCGAATCTAAATACTATAACCCTTAGGTGCTTCACATGTGAAAAAACCTTCTATTGTATGAGCCTGAGTGGCTGTGTCAGTTTGTTAAAAGAGTATGCATCTGTCTTCTTATGTGAATTTATTCTTACAGGCTTGATGAAGCTAGGCAGCCATTGTCAAGGAAAGTGCCAATTGCATCGAGCAAGATCAATCCTTATCGTATGGTGATCGTGGCTCGTCTTGTTATCCTGGCGTTCTTCCTCCGGTACCGGATTTTGAACCCGGTGCATGATGCAATCGGGCTGTGGCTAACTTCAGTGATCTGTGAAATCTGGTTTGCATTTTCATGGATCCTTGATCAGTTCCCTAAGTGGTTCCCTATTGATCGTGAGACTTATCTTGATCGCCTTTCCCTCAGGTACACAGATTTCGAAATATTCTGTTGAAACAGTTTTGAAACCTTAAGGTCCAGGTTTTTCAAGAATAGCTATATCTGATGTATATTCAAACATGATATATAATTTTTTAAATATATAAAAAATAAAAAAATTAAACATATTCATGTTGGACACATAATTGTATTTAATATTCACACTTGAGTTCGAGTAATATAATTTAACACAGCTTTGATAGGGAGCAGACCCGTCTATGGGCTTAGCCTTGGACATAATTTTTTCTAGTTCGAGTTAAGTTGGCCCAACTTGAATTTTTATTTGATTATAAAAATATTTTTATTTAAATTTAGTTATACAAAATATAAAAATAAATTTTAAATTTTTTATTAATTTATAATAATAATTTCAGTTTTTTGACCGAAATAAATCGAATTTGAGTTTGAACAAAAAATAAAAAAAAAAATTAGGCCATGGCTTGATGCATGAACATGTCTGCAAAGTTTAATCATAATTTATATTTAGCCTACAACATCTAAACTTACTAACTAGAAAAGCGCTGAAGTTGGCATATAAAAATAAGTTTGAGGCTAAACATCCACTTCTTATCCCTTAATTTATCATTACAATAACTGCAATCATCAATTGATCCACAGATTACTTATTTTTTTGCCCCATAACGGAAGTTTTATAATGGTTTTTTAATGCAGGTACGAGAGGGAAGGCGAGCCCAACATGCTTGTACCAGTAGACATCTTTGTGAGCACAGTGGATCCCATGAAAGAACCCCCTCTCGTTACATCTAACACTGTTCTATCGATCTTGGCCATGGATTATCCAGTCGATAAGATCTCTTGCTACATTTCCGACGACGGTGCTTCCATGCTCACATTCGAAGCATTGTCCGAAACAGCCGAATTCGCTCGAAAATGGGTGCCCTTCTGTAAGAAATTTGCTATCGAGCCCCGAGCTCCTGAGATGTACTTCACTTTAAAAGTCGATTACCTCAAAGACAAAGTCCAGCCCACGTTTGTGAAGGAGCGTAGAGCTATGAAGGTTTGTATATAGTATGAACATTTAAGACACACCACCAGGTTTAAGCAGTTAGGAGTGAGTATTTGGTTTGAATTAGATTAATTTGATTTGATTTATGCGGTTTTAAAATTAATTGATTTTAAAAAAATGGTTTATTTAATTAGTGTAGTCGATCATCAATTTTTAAAATTGATAACTCAAATTGATCGAAATAACCAACCTTTTAAATTTTATTTTTAATTATAGTTTAAATACAATATGCATAAAATATTTTTATATAATAATTTAAAATAATATATTATAATATATTATTTATATTATATATTACTAGAACGAGTTTTTTTTTTTTAATTTAAAGAAATAAGTTATTAGGCAGTTTTTATAGTAAAAGCGTATAGTTTTTTTTTTTTTAAATTTTTAAATAATAAATTTAAAAGATATAAATGCCCTTATTTTGTTTCTGTTATTATTTTAATTTTGGATTTTTTGTTAATTCATCTCGTTGAGTTAATGTCTCTTGAGTCCGGACACCAAAATCTTCCAAAAGCATTATAGTAGTAAGTATAAATATATTTGATAATATAATATAATATAATATTATTTGTATATAATAAATATAAATAATTTATTTATATTTTAAACCCTAAAACCTATTAAACGGACCAAACGAACAACTTAAATTCGATTTGATTATTTTTGTTTTGATATATTTTTTCAGTTAATTCAATCGGCTTTACAACTTTATTAAGTTTAATCGATCTTAAGAATTTTGGAGCTAAATCGAATGAATGCTTACCAGTATGAGCTGGGGTGAGCTAACTTTGTTTGAAGTTTTTCATTTTTTTTTCTTGGTGTGTTTTTTAACAGAGAGAATATGAAGAGTTCAAGGTAAGGATCAATGCACTGGTAGCCAAAGCTCAGAAAGTTCCACCAGAGGGTTGGATCATGCAAGATGGGACTCCATGGCCTGGAAACAATACTAAAGATCACCCTGGCATGATTCAAGTATTTCTTGGCCAAAGTGGAGGCCATGATACCGAAGGCAATGAGCTTCCTCGCCTTGTTTATGTATCTCGAGAGAAAAGACCTGGTTTCTTGCATCACAAGAAAGCCGGCGCCATGAATGCCCTGGTAATAACATCTTTTAAGCACTGGTTTTTTTTTTTTTTTTTTCAACTTCTGTTTTCATTCTATTTGCCCCTTCCTTTCTAGGCCTTGCTTTATATGTTATAATCAATGAATAAAAAACCCGACTAAAGATCGAATCAGTATGACTTTCGGGTCATTGATTTGGAAGTATTCAATTTAAAGTATATTAAATATAGTATTTACTTAATAAAAATATGTATTTGGCTTTAATGGAATGATGTTTAAGAAATTAAAAGTTCAAATTTCATCAATTACGAAAATGTTATTTTGCCAGTTTTTTATTTGTTGAACTGGTCTCTACTCATTCATCATACGTATTCCAGTTTTTTGATATGTTCTGGTTCAGACCGACCATTAATTCCCGATTGAACTGGTCAGAGCAGCCTGAATGGATCGATTTGGTTATAATCATGTTAATTTCTATGCTAAATTTCAGGTTCGTGTCTCTGGGGTGCTTACAAATGCGCCTTTCATGTTGAACTTGGATTGTGACCATTATGTGAACAACAGCAAGGCAGCAAGAGAGGCAATGTGTTTCTTGATGGACCCTCAAATAGGAAGAAAAGTCTGCTATGTTCAATTCCCTCAAAGATTCGATGGTATCGACAGGCATGATCGATATGCCAATCGAAACACAGTTTTCTTTGATGTAAGAAAATCCTCACATTTCCCACTGTTTGAGATTGCCAAATGGTTATTACTTAGATTCGGGTGAGAGTGTCAGATACATGCAATTATATTTAATTCTAAGTTTTTTCATATATTTCAAGGGTCATATCTCTACGGCTATATCCCGATATATGTTAAATATGAATGTCAAACACAAGTAATTTTAAAAAAATGAAAAATCAGAACAGCTTAGGTGCTTTGTGCTTGTATTTTACACTAAGAATAAATTTTCTAATTATTTCTTTTCTGGTTTATGCAGATTAACATGAAAGGATTAGATGGAATTCAAGGCCCAGTATACGTTGGCACAGGTTGTGTTTTCAGAAGGCAAGCTCTCTATGGTTATCAACCTCCCAAAGGCCCTAAGCGCCCCAAGATGGTAAGCTGTGATTGCTGCCCTTGCTTCGGACGCCGCAGAAAGGATAAAACTTCCAAGTATGGTGAAAATGCAAATGGACCAACCCTGGAAGGTGCTTAAGATTACTCTTTTTTTTCTCTTCTTATTTTTCAATTTTGACCTGCTTCACTATGTCTATGTTATTCAGATTCAGATTTGAATGTCAGATAAGAAAATATGTCTAATATGAGTATGCTCAATTTTTTTCAAGAGTTTCATCTATTTAGATCCGGACATGTGTGGGAGACAAGTCAGTGCATAGTACTAGTTATTTTTCCTTCACCCCCCTTAACTAAAATTCTGGGTTTTTTTCTTATATATATATGAACAGCAAACGACGATGATAAGGAATTACTGATGTCCCAGATGAACTTCGAAAAGAAATTTGGGCAGTCAGCCATCTTCTTAACTTCAACTCTGATGGAACAAGGTGGCGTCCCTCCATCATCAAGCCCTGCAGCTTTGCTTAAAGAAGCCATTCATGTAATTAGTTGTGGTTATGAAGACAAAACAGAATGGGGCAGCGAGGTAATGCCATGCCAACCACAACAAATTTCTTATTGGTTCAGTTGTTGTGGCGGATATTACCGTCATTATTTAGCGGTTTTGGTCTTCTCCATTAGCGGTTACCAATATTTATTTTTAATATTTACCGCAATTGATCGTGATAACATTTATTCTATTTACAAATGAACTCGATGCTACTGAAAGTGCATCTGTGACTGCTATTTAAATAGTTGGTTATATTGGGTTTTTGAGTATAAAGCATTAAGAATCTGAAGATTTTTGTGCCTGTCGTATGTGCAGCTTGGCTGGATTTATGGCTCAATTACAGAAGATATCCTAACAGGTTTCAAGATGCACTGCCGTGGATGGAGGTCGATATATTGCATGCCGGCGTTGCCTGCATTTAAAGGCTCAGCTCCTATCAATCTCTCGGATCGTCTCAACCAAGTTCTTCGATGGGCGCTTGGCTCAGTCGAGATCTTCTTCAGTCGTCACTGCCCTGCCTGGTATGGCTTCAAAGGAGGAAAGCTCAAATGGCTTGAACGATTTGCATATGTCAATACAACAATCTACCCTTTCACATCTTTGCCACTTCTAGCCTATTGCACCCTGCCAGCAATCTGTTTGCTTACAGATAAATTCATCATGCCACCGGTAAAATCAAATGTTTCTCATTTTATCAACTTAAGTGTGGATCTATGTTACTCGGACTCAAATATGAGTGTCGGATATGAGTATGTGTACGATATGAATATGTTTACTTTAAGAAAAGTAAAGCGTCAAAATAAGTGTTTAGGTATCAGAACTCTAACTGAAGATTAAAGCCCTTAACCTGCAATTCTCTCCTCTTGACACAGATAAGCACCTTTGCAAGCCTATTCTTCATTGCTTTGTTTCTTTCGATCTTCGCGACCGGCATTCTTGAGCTAAGGTGGAGTGGAGTGAGCATCGAGGAATGGTGGCGAAACGAGCAATTTTGGGTCATTGGTGGCATTTCAGCTCATCTGTTTGCTGTCGTTCAAGGTCTGCTAAAAGTTCTAGCTGGTATCGACACTAATTTCACCGTCACATCCAAGGCAACAGATGATGAAGAGTTTGGTGAACTGTATGCCTTCAAATGGACAACACTCTTGATTCCACCCACCACTGTTTTGATAATCAACCTAGTCGGAGTCGTAGCGGGTATCTCGGACGCCATTAACAATGGCTACCAATCCTGGGGACCTTTGTTCGGAAAGCTTTTCTTTTCCTTCTGGGTTATTGTCCATCTCTATCCTTTCCTTAAAGGTCTAATGGGGAGGCAAAACAGGACGCCAACCATTGTTGTTATATGGTCCGTGCTGTTGGCTTCGATCTTCTCCTTGCTTTGGGTCCGAATTGACCCATTTGTATTAAAAACGAAGGGACCAGACACCACACAATGCGGCATAAACTGCTGAATATATATATATATATATATATATATATATATCAGGCATGGTTAGCAAGTGCTTTTATGGTTATATGAGGTATTTGACGTATGAACAACCAAAATGGAGATGCACAAAAAAATACTAATAAAAATTAGAGTGAATTTTTGTGTAGTTTTGTTGATTTTTTTTTTTTTGGGGGGTGCTTGGGTTGGTAAGGCTCTAAAGCTTGTCCGGTGACGGTGGAATATAACCTGCTCGGACAAGAGATATCAGAGGATGCCGAAGTTGGACCTCCGATGCACGTTCCGACGTCTACATCGGTCTGCAATCATTGGATTTTTAAGGGAAATATTTTAAGATTTAGGGAGTTGGTTTTCTCTTAACCATGTGCATATGGTTCCAACAAGTGTTAACCAGGTTCTCTTGAATCTGAAATTACTGGTTAACTGTGAGCTTGTCAAGTGTCCTACATACAACGGTCCAACTGTACTTGTTCTATTGTGAGCCTAACAAGTTTTTATGCGTAGTAACAAGTTTTGTGATTGAACTGAAATAGCTCTAATTTGTGATCACCTTTGTTTATTTGCTAAGTAGCATCCAATTTTCCTCCTTTTCTTTGGTGTTTGGGAACATCAAGCCATTGACTTTAAATAACTATTGCCTTGAAAGGATAGTTAGTTGGGTTAATGCCAAATGATCAGTGTAGATAAGCAGGGTATGCAGAGCAGATACATGTAATGCTATTTACGTGAAAGGGCATGTGCACTAGGAAGCACGAATACGTATGGATATGACATACAATATAAGTACGACATGACATAATTATGATAATATGAAAATTTTTTAAAAAATTAGAACACGGATATTACAAGATACGATAATAAAAGAAAATTTTTTATATAATAATGTACAATAAAATATAAAATTGATACTTTAATTTTGAATATAAAAATTTGAATTTTAAAAAATCTATTAGAACCAAATTAATTATTATTGATTTCATATTTGGAAGAAAATATAAAAAAATTCATCACGTATTTAGACGTGTCCAATCATGTCTTAAGTATGTTTTGACTATATCCAACACATTCACTATGTCAAAACTATGTTCATATCAAATATGTACCCACAATTGGATGTTAGTCCTAATAGAACTGTTCGTGCTTAGTAAGCTTAAGCCATGCCAAATGCAAGTAATCAATGGCTTTGACCTTTGAAAGATTAAAAGCTTGATGGTAATGTCAATCACAGTTGCATTTCTATTCTACAAGATAAGACTTCGAAGATGGAGGCCCCAAATTCACCAAAAAAAGAAAAGATGAAGGCCTCAATCAATGGTGATTCTATCGAGAGGTTTGAGCTTGAATCTTTCTCTTATTTACATTATATTAAAAGGGTTTTAACTCCAAAATTAAGAAGAACTAGATCCGTTAATTTTAACTCGAATTCTAAAATTTTTATAAACCCATTCAAATCAATATCCGATATAATCCTCTTTGATAGAAGAAAATCAATAATTCAAAATTGATTAATCCAAACTCACGCCTAAATTGATTTGATCAAAAACTAAATTAACTTGTTCGATTGATATGTCTGAAACTAAAAGGTGCCATGCCATTTGACAAGTGCCGACTCACCTAAATCCAACATCCACAAAATGAGGGATCGGTTTTCATTTTTGTAGTTTGGGTTGGGACCAAATTTTGGCATCTGTCTTTTCTTCTTTGATTAAAAATAATTAGGTGAAAATGACTAAAATTCAGTGTTTCCATAAAAATTCAGTACAGTTAGATTTCTCTTGGTTTTGAATTAAGCACACTTGCCTCATCAAGCATTGTCAAATCTCACGAAAGCTTCATCATTGATTGAGGTCCCGTTTAAAGTTCAAACGAGGCTGTGGTGAGGCACAATCGAGGCAGTTTATGACTCCACCTGTGGCATTTTATGCCCTCCGCACAAAAGAGTAATATGGTGAGGCCGTGCTGTCTTCCGATTTCTCCGCTAGGGTTTCAAATTCTAGCAGAAAAAAAAATCCGCCAATGGGAGAATTTTTTTTCTTTTAACCCTTACAAAAGAGATCGTAATTTGAAAATAAAAAAAATATCGTAAATGTTAAAATTCAAACTCTAAATTTACTAAATGCGATCTTTTAAAAATAATTGCATGATCTAACTGTATTAAGCTTCGAGTTCAGCTTTGACCGAATATCAAATCTTTTCCTTCCTTTCCATTTCCTTTTT
>JBBYHM010351211.1:0-24017 GCA_038381775.1 Adansonia rubrostipa
ATATATATATATATATATATATATATATATATATATATATATATATATATATAAAAACTCAGAGACCCTTCAGCAAAGAAGCAAGCACTGACACAAGAAAATAATCTAAAAAAAAAATTAAGCTGAGTAAGCAAAGAAAAGAAAGAGTTGAATTATATGAAGTAAAGGAAATGAATGGAAGAAATACTGGGAAGATTGGGAAGACAGTGGATAGTGAATTGTGGATGGGAAGTGATTACTGGTAATGGAACTGCGAAAACAAAAAAAAAAAAGGGAAAAAAATTGTATTTAATCATAAACCCAACATGAAAAATGATTTTCACTATGAGATTGTTCATATCATATGATGAGAAAGAGATTAAATAATTGTTAACCAAATATTCAAATTAGAAATTTAATATTATTAAGGGAATAAGGAATTTAGATTTCAGAATCTTTTATATTTCAGTAATTAGGTAGAGATGATGATGTGTACAAAATAATTATCTTCCTAAAACATTCTCTAATTCCAACGGCTTATTAGCAAAAAATGGGTTACTTAATGTGCCGAATTTATACATGTCTACCCTACTTCTTATCAAACCATGCACTAAAAAAAGACTTAAATAAAAAATTAGCCCTTGAATTATAATTTTTTTATTTTAATATTTTATAAATTTTTATTTTTAATTTGATATTTGTATTATAGTTAATTTATCAAATTGGTACTTTCATCCTAACATTATTAGAAAAATAAATGTTTGATTTTTTTAACTAATAAAATTATTTCATGTGTTACTAAATCAACAATATATGTCAATATGTCATAATCTAATGGGTCATGTTATAATTAACTAATAACTTTAGGATAAAGTATCATTTTAATGGATAGAATTATACATATTAAACTGAAAAAAATTCTTAAAATATCAAAATAAAAAAAAAAACATAATTCAAGGGTTAATTTTTATATCAAGCCCACTGAAAAAAAAAAAGTATTAAAAGAGTTGAGTTAAATTCTATTCATGATTAGATGTGTCATTGGATCTTATAAGTACATTTATACTTGATTGGATTTGTGTAAAAACTTTATAACTTGGATCAATTTAATCCTAGAGTAGGGAAATTGATTTTAAAAATTTATTGTGCAAATTGAAGGGACTTGACCAAAACCAGTACTAATATATATATTGAGAGTTGAGCATTTCATGTGATGCAAATGTTTTGTTGGGGATTACATATATAAAAAACATGTATATGAATTTAAGATGGGTGTTAAATACGAAATTGTATTTGATATATATATTATTTTTTAAAAATATTTTTATACTTATATTCGGATATATATTTGAATCGAAATACTTAAAAAAAGAAATGTGTGTGTTTGTGTGTGTATATATATATATATATATATATGCATATTTTATCAATTTATTATTGTCCATTGTTTATTTTTCTATATTTGAATTAGCTTTTCTTTTTTTTTTTTTTGAACTAAGACCTTGAATACCACTGTAGCTATAGTAGTTTTATGGTATTTGTATTGTACTATAGTATACATGAATTGGAAATATATAGTAAATTGGGGAAGTAATTTTGATAATGCTCTGTTTTTTGTTTGAGAGCCATGCTTTTGGAACTCTGTTCTGCTCCTATTGTTCTAGCATGTTGTGTTTCTGTTCCCAACATTGATGGAACACTAAATATAAATGTACATTTATTTTAAGTTAAATATAAATATATATTTAATATGAATATATTTAATTTTTTTATATTTTTTAAAGATTAAATTTATATTTTTATATTTATATATGAAAATGTATTAAATATAAATACTTAAAAAAGTTAAAATAATATAGTAATAAAATTTAAAAAAATAAATATGTATATATATATAATATGATATATTTAATTTTTTATATATTTAAAAAATATTTAAAGAAACATTTCTTATACTTATGCCTTAATATACATTGAATTTATATTAAATATAAATTTTTTAAAAAAGTAAAAAATAAGACCAATTAAAATAAAATTACATAAATTATTATCACACGTGTCAATGGGATTTAGTAGACAAAAAAGAGCCAAATTATCGTAAGAACTATGCTTTGCTTATCAACTAGTTTTGACGCCGTGATGGAGAAAATATCACTGCCGAGCTGTGAACTGTCTTTAAAAAGGCTGGGAAGCTAAGGATTCAATTTCAGAAGCAAATTGTTAATCACAAGAAAACATAAAAGAAGAGAGGGAATTTCAGGGAATGGCATTGAAAATCAGACAGAAGCTAAAGTGAAGAATAAAATTATAATTTTAAAGCTTACCGTATCAAAAAAAGTAAAAATTCTGGGTATTCTTTGAAGTTAGTCCAGTGCTTCTTTACCTCTAAGAAACTTGAAATAAGCTGAATTTGCAGTATCAGGTGACTAAGCTACAATTCCAACTACAAAATTAATTAAAAGAAACGCAAAATAAAGCACAGATCGTCAAGAAAACTAGAGGAATTGAAAGATGAAGATTTGGGAGACTTTGAAGAAGCAAAAGATTGATGGGCTTTTTTCTTTTTTTTGGCTGATGGGACTTTTTGCAATGATTTGTTAAGCGTTTTGGTCGCAAAGATTGTTTGTGTGTGTTTTTTCTTAGGTTTCTTGTGTCTTGGCCATTTCCTCTTTCTCCTTTGTCCTTCTTTCATCATGTCTGGTTCACGACAGCGTCCAAAACCCTTTGCTCCGTTTGCTTCAAGTAAAGGGGTTTTTGCAGGGGAATTGGCCTATTCTGGGCCATACTTAGACATTATTTCTTTTTTTTTTTTTGGGAAGCAGAAGAATGAGATTCGGTTGGCCTAGTTATCGTTTGGGCCAGTTTCTGAAGCCCCAGGTTCATAGCCAAAGTCCCATTCAAAATGATTTGCAAAGGAGTTAACGATAGTAAGCAACCTTGCAATTTTTGAGAGTATTTGAATTCTTTTATCTCGTAACATTCTCCTTCGGAAGAGTTTGTATTGCAAAAAAAAAAAAAAACAAAAAAGTCTGCCCTTGAAACCTGGGATTTAGCCCACTAGATACATGTAATCATTTTAAGAGATAACATTTAATAAGTACGGATTTTAAATCTGCATTTACAACTTTTTTTTTTATTTTCAGACTATGATTAATAGGAAAGTTCATGAGAAGGAAACACAACGAAAGGTAATGTGTCGAAGGAAAAGAAGCAAAGAAAGAGGTGGCAGACTGCCAGTTGAAGTCGAACCAAAAACTCCTAGTAATCTAAATATTCATGTTGTATTTACATTACATTATATTCGTATCACAATCATATATATATATATATACACACACATACATATTCTTAAATACGTGAAAACTCCTATATTGACAACTACTACATTCAGCTGGATTAATCATTATTTAGGAGTCACAAACAAGTGCACTTATATTTTACAGCTAATAGGTCTAGGCATTGGAAAACTACGAGAAAACACCTCCATTTATACTCCAAACCTGAGGTCAGTGAAAGCCGTAAAGAACCTTTCGAGGATCCAACTGTCCGCTGCAATAACTCGACGACACTGTCGAGATCTCTTGCCGCCCTTTCCATTCTTCAAACGGTTTCAAGATGATCGGAGTTTCAATAACAGCTGAATCTACGCATAGCATGGATTGATAATCCTCGTCACCTAAATCTTGTAAAGCCTTGGCCTTTTTGTCCCATGGATTCCATACAACTGCAGGCAAAAACCGAAATTTTTTTCAGATTCTTTTCGAAAGAAACTATTCATATTTCGATCATGATAGCAATTCAGCAAATGTAATTGAAGGGATTCAAAGGAGTAGGAACGAACCTGCGTCTGGCATCCCATCCTTCCAAAGCTCGAACGTTCTCTTCTTCTCATGGTCTATGATGGCAATCTTTGTTGGGGTGCTCAAATATACTCTTTCAAACTAATGCCATAACAAATATATGTTTTTAGATATGGGTTTCAGGCTTACAGTTATATAATTCATGTTTGTTCAAGCCTAAAACCGATGAATTTGATAATAACTTCTCGATTATGAGTTTGTGTGGATAAAGTAAATAAAAAACAACGAAAAAAAAAAAAAAAGGAGAGAAGAACTACCTCGCCATCAAAAGTGATTGCATCTGCTTGTTCTGTGAACCTTTCTCGGTTAATCAAATTGTCGAAGTAATCGAGCGTCTCCAAGCCCTCCACGCGCACTTCACTGCAAAATTTGGCAGAGTTTTTGGATCCTTCTAAGCAAATCAATATGGTACTTGAACTAACAGTTCTCGAATTCATGGCCAAACCTAATGTCAGATACAGATAAATAGTTGCGGAGTGTGAACATGAAAGAAAAGGACTTGTTATCCGTATTCCTCACACGAGGGATCAAAGTCAGCTTGCCAGCACTGAGAGTTACACGAAGACGCAATTCGAAGCTGCAACAAAATGCCGGGTGACAGATATATTCATTCAGCACATACACATGAAGTCCGATTTTCCAACATTTTAATCCCAAAGTAAAATAAAGAAGAGCAGGATTCACAAGCATACAAACGAGGCCAGATCTTTAGATCCTCTTCTGCAGACTTGAACAAGAGATCCACTGTTGACTGGTTGTTTGCGGGAGGCAACGGCGAAGGGTCACTGTCTAATGACCACATCCGATTCCTGGCAAACCCGTGTTGCTCCGGTGAACCAAGATTTACGAACTGCAACAACCCTGGAAATTACATTAAGAACGCATCCCATCCACGAGGTCTATAGCTCTAAGGTTCTCCAAACTCTATTGTAGACCGGACTAACCTGAGGAAAGCAGATTGGTATACCTCCTCGGATGGCCTTAGGCGGCTTCCAATTTGCCTAAAACACCAAAGAAATACAAATATAGATAGACTTTATCAGCATTAAAAACCAAACACTCATCAAATTAAGAAGAATCGCTTCACCTTGCTGCTCATAAAGAGCAGTTCTTCCCTTCGTTCGTTCTTCCAAGATACAACTTGTCCACCATACAATAGCACCTGAAACTCTTTTAATTTCAATCTAAAGCACCCTTTACATGCATACATACATACATATATATATATATATATCTTTTGAAATGTTATCAGCAAGCAAATCTAACTTTTTTTATTATTATTATTTCAAGATTTATAATCATATTAGCAAACCCAAAACTTCCAGCAAGATGAAATTAAACCTTTGTTAATTATATAAAATTTGCAATAGAGATATTTTATTATTAACATTCTCAAAGTAAAATGATGATATCTGATAACTATATTCAACAAAGAAAGGCCAATCTCCCCACTTTTCCAGGATTCAACTGGCCAATTTTTTTACTGCACATTTATCTAAAGTTCTAGTTGACATAATAATTAATCTGATGATTTTTACTGTTACTAATAGAAAAATAAAATAAAATGCAAAAAATTCAGGGGAAAAAACAAAACAAACCTCAGCAGATGAACCAGTTGGCTCAGTGAGTAAAATTCTGGGCAATCCATCACTATAATGAACTATATTCAGTGGCATAGTTTTTGGCCTTAATCTGGCCTTTACGCTACTTGCAAATGGATTCACTTTCCCTTCCCTCCACCCCAGCTTCAGTTCACTTCACCATGAAGAGAAAAAAAAAGAACAACCAAAACAAATTATTTTTCAAAAGAAGAAAGAAAACCCAGTAATATAAACAAGAAAAAAAAGTAGGAAAATTTCAAATCAAGATTTCATATTTGAATTAAAAATATGAATAAATGAAGGGTCAGCAAAAAGTTAAAAGGAAAAACAGTGAGATCTTACGTTTACCGGTGTGATTTGATAAGGAATATATTAATAAATAGAAAAAAGATGGAAGATTTTGTTAGTATTATCGGTTTCGATTATGAAGAACATCATCAAAACTTTTACTAACTCCAAGTTCGAGAAAAAGGCTATGATATAAGCCAGTAAATATATATTTTATATAAACAAAAAAACATGAACATTAAAATCTCAATATATGTGTCTGTCAGAGAGAGAGAGAGAGAGAGAGAGAGAGAAGGAAAAGATGGGAACTTTTTGGTGAAATGAAGGATATCCAAAGAAAAAGAAAAAAACCCAACCAAAACAACTGTTTCTAAATGCTTTTTGTCATTGGATGCTCTGCTTCTTTGTCTGTCATTTTCAATAGTACAACTGGTCTTGTGTGTTTTGTCTTAGATTTTCTTCGTTGTTCCACTTTGCCATGTCAAGCCATTGTCAGCAGCAGCCATTAATCAAACTTTAATAGTTATTACTACGTAGGTGTTTGTAAATATCTATAGACTTAGTGTTGGTTAATTTAAAAGTTGTTATTAAATTTTTATAATAAAATAAAAATTTTTTAAATTAAGTTAAAATTATTTAATAATTTTATTTTCATATTTTGTTTTATAAATATTAAAGTTTATATTTAATTAATTAAAATATTTTTGAAATAGCATTTTATAAAAAAATTAGCATTTTTAATAAAAAAAGGGAGAAGCTCTTATTTTTCATTTTTTAAAATTTTTATATTTTATTTATTAAAAATAAACTAAATTATTTTTATAAATTTTCTCAAAAATATCTGTTTTACTTTACTTATATTTTTAAAAAGCTTTTAAACCTAAAAAAAGTCCCACTAAAGATACTCTTAGTCATCAAATATTAAACAATACACAGTTTATCAAAAGAAAATAGAAATTATTACTAGTAGCCGATGTCATATAGATATCAATTTTAGGATAACCTGAAATGATTTTATTATTGTATCGTTTTGATTTTTTTATCTGTTCTTATCGATCTTATCAGTATATTTTAGTCTATATTGGTCAACAACAATATTAATGGTTGGTACAAAATTTTTTATTTTTATTTTTTTAAAATTATTTATTTGATTTTTTAAAATTAATTTTTAATATTTTTTCTATCTTAATCATTTTAATTTTTTTAAATTATATTTAAAAATAAAATATGTTTATTAAATTAGATATGTATTTATTAGTTTAAAATGAATAACTTTCGATTTTATTTTATTTATTTGTATTTACTAATTTTAAATATTAAATATTTATGATTTTTAAACTTTATATCTATACATAAACAAATAAATATGTGATAAAAATAATACGTTCACAATATAATATTATAATAATTACACGTGTAAGGAACTCATGAATTTATTAAAAAAATATGTATTGCAAGGGTTTTTTTTATATAAATTTATGTTTTTTTTATGTAAAATCATAAATCAATTAGAGTAACATTCATTTAAATATAATTAAAATATTAAATTTGGATTAAGATTAATGTTACATTATGCTTCATTTGGATGGTTTTTCATCGACTATCCAAATGAAGCATTAATCAATTGAGTTTTAATTAAGATCTTTGCTCGGATTTAAAATGTCCAATTTTCTTTTTATAATTGGATAATTCGGTAGGGACTAAAAAAAGTAATGCTAATAGTAAATTTTAATAAATTTTTATTTTAAATACATAAAAGTTTAAACTCGAAATATGAAATAAACAAAGAAGTTTGGATTCTATTTTTCTTGTTTTAAAATTAAGTGTTGAAATGAGTAGAATTAAAAATATACAAAATTAACTTGTTTTTTTTTTAACTCAAATTAGTCTAAATTTTGTTTTTTTATTTATATTTAAATAAGTCATAAACAATTAATTTATATTTAAATAAATCTTAAAATTTAATTTTTCATTTTTAAATAAAATTTATTTGGATACAAAAAATAAAGGATAAAAAATACATTAAATTCATAAAAACTTAATTAAAAAGTAAATTAATTGAAAGATTTTTTAAAATATTTTTAATAAAAAAATTATATATTTTCGTTTATTTTAAACGTGGCATTAAATCAAAAGTACTTGGCCATTGAAGAGGAAGAAATCTCAACCGCAGAGAATTTTATCCATTGAAGTTGACACATACATAAAGAGCGTCTCAAAATTAAAATGATTTTATTTTTTTTAAAGAAAAAAACATTAAAATCGACGGTTCTCATTAATTTATTGAAAACCCAATTTTTATCTTAATTCTATATATATATATATATATATATATATATTATTTCTCAAATATATTATGTGATGGGAAAAAAATGTTGAGTCCATTTCACTCAAAACCCCTATGTAAGTGTCCAAATTGCAAATTTTCCTTTCCCTCAATTTTTTTTTTTCATTTATTTTTCTTATAGCCTCCCAAAACTATGATTTTTCATGTAAAAAAATTCCAATTTTTGAACATTTGATTTTTTTTTTCAAGTTTCAAAATATCTAATGGACAATCAAAGTCACCTCTTGATTATTTGTCAAATAAAAGATTTTTTTTAGTTAAAATATTTTAAAAATCTGAATTATTTTATTTTTTTAAAGTAAGTTCTTATACTTAAATAAATTCTTATCATTTGATTTGTATTGATATAAATGTTTGATTCAAATAAAATATTGATTTATTTTCAAGGTTTATGTAGATATAAATTAAAAGTTAATGGTTTATTTTGATACAAATTAAACGTTAATAAATTATTTGGTGTAAATTAAAAGTTAAAGTTTTATTTGAATGCGTTAAAAGCGTACGAATTAGCTGAATAAAATAATAAAAATTTAGAGTATTTTTTTTGTTATTTTAACCCAGATTCATTGATGAATTACAAACTAAGAGATTTTTAAAGATGGGAAAAAAAGATGATAAAAAAAAATTCTCTTTATCTTGAATTTAGTAGTATTAAGGATGAATATTGTTCCGAGTTTAATTTAGAGACAATTTCAGAGAAAGATTGTTGGGAAATTTGTTTTTTTATAAATTTATTTCTATCAAATTGTTGGATTAATCAAACCATGCATATGGGGAAAAAGGGTTTTTTTTTTAATTTTAATAAATTTATTTAATTTATTTTTTGCACATATTCTAAAATACAAAGAAATACCAAAATTCAGATCTTAAACAATTAGTCTTCTAAAAAAATTAATGTTTAAATCAAGTATGAATTACTTAATTTTAATTTTCACAATTAAAATTAGTATCAAGGTAGATAGCACGATATCGGGAAGTGTATTATTGTTTCAGTGCATCATTTCAAGTTTACTAGATTTTAAATATTTTTAATTTATATATGAAAAATATTTTTAAATATGAAATAAATGAGATTATATATATAATATTTTTCAAATATGAAATAAATGGGATTATTTTTCAAATATGAAAAATAAATTTCATATATAAATTATTTATCAATTATATATAGTATTTTTAAAAATTTAAATATAAAAAAATTAATATTAGTTTAAATAGTAAGGCTGAAATTTTTTAATAATTATTATATTTATGAGTAAATATATCTAATATTTATTAAATTTAAAATTAATATTAAATTTATTTTTTTTATAAATTTATATTGTATACTAACCAATACAACTATTTTTAATTAATATAATTAATATAAATTAATATCTATCAATACAATTGATATTGATTAAAATCAAAATCAAAAGAAAATGAACTATTATTAATTCTACTTTACTTTGAAATCTATTGAAAACACTACTAGTACGAAATTGATATAGCCTTGATTAGCATACATCAATAAATTGATTAAAAGTTAAAACTAGATGGTGGACTACCTTAAGACTTTTCTTTCGCTTCTTCCAATGATACTTATCTTATCTGCATGGAAAAAGCATGCAGACAGCGAGAGAGAGATATGAAATTATAGGCAGCCAATAATTTGTATATACTTTTTAAAATTATTATATTTTTCTTTTGATAAATAAAATTATTAATTATTATATTTAAAATAACAATAATAATATTATTATCATTATAAATAAATTAGTCATAAGTTGAGCCAATCGAGTTAAGTTCAGTCAAAAAAATTTTTGTTTGGTTAAGACTTAATTAGATTCAACTCAATAAATTTAAAAAATTTAAATTATTGTTTTAAAATATTTAAAAAATTATTTTATATTAATCTTTATGTCTTTTAAAAAATTAAATTTAAATAAAAATATTTTATATTTATTAAATTATACTCTAAATTAAATTAAATTAACTTAAAAATTTTAATCTAATTTTATTTAAATGTATCAATAAATAACTAATTTTTAAATAAATTTAATTATAAATAATATATCAATTACTTTTAAAATGGACTAAAAGGCCTTCAATAGCAAAAAACTCATTTTATATATATTTATATGTGTGTGTGTATCGAGAGAGAGAGAGAGAGGATAAGATTCTTCCCTAATTAGGCAAAAATAGGTAGGCCAGTTAGAAATAAGTCGCTTTTGTTGTAGGCAAATTGCAAGAGAGAAAAAAAACAAAGGAAATAAATAAATCAAAGGGGGGCAAATGCTTTGCTTAGCTATTCCTTTCAAATTAACTTTCGGCGTTTCTCATTGGATTGCATTGCACTGCATGACGATTCAGAATTTGACTAAAACAATACTGCCATGCAAATGGCTTGTCAACTTGGAACATTTTTTTTTTCACAATAATAATAATAATAATAATAATAATAATGGTGGTGACAAAAGCCATCCTAGTATCCTCAATAACTTCACAATTATATCTTTATATTTAATATATTCATTTTAACTTTATCCATAACTATGACGAGATTTTGAATCCGAGTTTAATGTACGAGTTAAATAGATGATATTATAAATAATTATGTGATATATTAATAGAATATTAAATTTTTAATTTTATCGAGATTCAATTTTTAATAATTTTTGAACATAAATAAAAAGATAAATTATATTTTAATAAGATATTTTTTAATGAATTTGTTTATAATTTTGAAATCAATCTGTGACGTGTGGGTGAAATAAACAATATTATTAATGATTATGTGATATATTGATAAAATATGATTATACCTATATATATATATATATATCAATCTTTTATGTCCGAAATAAAGTTTTCTTTATATATAAATTAAAATATAAAAATTTATTCATATATATAATAAAGGTATAAAAATTTATTTTAAAAATAAATATATTAGAAATTTTTTAAAATATTTTAGCCTTTTTTTATTTAATATTCTCAATATAGCAATTTTTATATAAGAACATATGTAATAATATTATGAAGATGGCAAATTTTCTCATCATTATATATTTTGGCTAAAAAATAACCTTTATTAATACATTTATAAATGAAATATATCAATACAATTTTTTTTTTTATTTTTTCTGAATCATACTCAAATTAAAACCAGGCCTTCCAATGGAACATTATTCACCAAATCTTTCACACTTAAAAATGTTAAAGAAATCATGTTTTAGAGACACCTTTTCTTTATTCTAACCTTCAAACCATGTTCAGTGTGAAGTGCAATTGCCTTACTGCTGAGTGAAACGGTTTGGTTTTCGACCAATTCGACCTTGTAATTCCGAAGAACATTGATCGCCACTGTCTTCATTTGTTTGAAACTCATGTCTTTGCCTAAACAAACTCTGGGTCCTGCCCCAAATGGCACGAACATGTAAGATGGTTTATGGATGATCTTTCCAAGATCTGAAATCCACCTTTCTGGTTTGAATTCCAAGCAATCTTCACCCCATATTTCTTCACTTCTTCCCATTGAATACATTGATAGAAGGATCCTAGTTCTTGGACCAACACGATCGCCGCTCGGAAGAACATCGGATTCGATCGAAGATTTGTTGTTGACAGGAACTGGTGGATACAATCTCAGTGTCTCATACAATGTCGCTTGTAAGTAAACAAATTTGTTCGGTTCTTCGACGCTGAAATAAACGAAATCGAAACCCCCATTGTTGCTTGCTGGTGGTGAAACATTGGCTTTGATTTCATCCAAAATCTTGTTTTCAACCGATGGATTGGTTGCAATCAGCCAGAAAAACCATGTCAGGCCGATGCTGATAGTGTCCTTTCCTGCTGTAATGAAACTGTACGCAGTGTCTCTAAGAAACTTGTTGGATTTTCCGAACTCGCTCATGTCGGATCCCTCTTCTTCGACCATGAAAGCTGTCAGCAAGTCGAATTGATGATCGGAATCTAAGATTGTTTCATTTCTCAACTTTTCTCGTCTCGACGAAATGCAACCGTACACGAAATCGTCCACGATCTTCAAACCTTTGCTCAGCCTTTTTTCCTCACCAATTTGAAGCCATTTTTGCAATTTCCAAACCATTTTAGGCACCAGGTTCCTGTAAAGCAAAGCTTCTTCGACTTCATCAAAGGCAACTTTGCTCGGAACATCCGGTAATTCGACCGACAGTGTTTTCGGATAAAAGCCCAATGCCAACAAGCATATGAAATCGTAATCGAATCGTTGAAGCAAATTTTCGAGGTCTAATTCGATTCCATGTCTCATAACATGTTCAAGTACCGGGACCAAGCTTTCCTCGAGCATTCGTCGGAAAATTTTATCCAAATAGGCGGCATACTTCTTGTTGTTCTTAATGAATGACTGCAATACCTTCCTTTGGCTCTTCCATACATGTGAATCAGAAGTGACGATTCCAGCACCAAAAGGCTCGAAGATTTCCCGGAACTCCGGACCTTTCTCGTAGTTTTCATGGTTCCGACACAAAATGTGGTTGACATTCATAGGATGAGCGGTGACAACAAAGTCCAAGCTGGGAAACAATGGTCCCTTGAACTTGAACGTGCCCCCATGGAACTTAACCATATCGGTTAAAAAATCAAAAATTCGATCTGAATTTGAAATCAGTGCTGGCAACATGCCTACAATCGGCCAATTCGTGACCCCAGAGTTTCTGTTTCTATACCAATGGCTAAGAAACAGAAAAATGAAAATGATGAGAACTGCTGCAATCATGTCAACAGCCATTTTTGATCTTGTTTTTCAAACAGGTTTTTCTTTTTGTTTTGTTTTTTTGGTTATGATCCTCCATGCCTTTCCAATCTGCTCTTTTATAGAGCCGAGAAGATCTCTTTTAAAGATTTTGTTTCAAATAATCTTTTCTAATTTGGCTTTAAAACAATTAAGGCTTGTCAAGCATTAAATCTTGATTACAATACCCCAAACTATATGAAACAATTATTTGAACATTAAATATATGTTCATTTTTGGGGAATTTCTTTGACCAAATTTTCAATTCCTTGAATACTTGATAGATATATCTCTTGTTTAGATATATTAAGAAAATGAGGGAAACATGTAGATTTATTTATTTATTTCCAATATAATTTCTTGTCTAAAAAATAAGAGCCATGAGCAAAACCTTGATTGTGTTAAATTATTTTCTTTCATTTTATGCTACATTTCTAGTTTTGATATGTATAAAATAATATTGAAATAATTAAGTAAACCCCCCCCAAAAAAAAAAAGTTAGAAAAGATTAAAAGGGTCGAGATTTAATTATGATAGTTGGAATTTTTTGTCAATTTAAATTTAAGTTTTTAAAATAATTAGTCACCAAATTTAAAATTGTATCAAAGCTTTCTCATCTTTATTTTGTTTTAAACTCGAGTTCATATCAAATTACTTATGAAGGTACGTTGATACTTATATATAATAATTGTGCATTTTTCAATAAGGTACTTCATCATCCAGTTTTAAAAGAAAAATTATTTTTTTTGTTAAAAATAAATTATTTATTTTATATATTTTATTTTTATTCATATTTTAACCGCAAATCGGATAATATAAGATCATAGATGTGGCATGCAGCTACTTAATTAAAACGATATTGCAACAACCAGGCAATGGTTTTAATTATTCTGTACTTCAAAGATCTACTTAATCTCCAATAATATCAAACATTATGATCTTCTCTTGATTAAGAGCTTCATCCAATATTTCATGGGGAAGTGCAATGGCACTCTCTTGGGACAATAACATGGCCTTCAACTAGAATTAGTCAAGGAGCCTGATTCAGGTCTATTCGGGTTGAATTTAAGTGTTATTTTTTGTGATTCGGTCTGAATCATTATTTATTGATTAAAATAATATTTTATTTAAATTTAATTATAAAATATATAAATATTAATATAAAAATAATTTTTTTAATATTTTCATATATTTTAAACAATAATCGGATCATTGAGCCAGATCAAATTCGAACTTGGAGTTAAATTTCAATTTTTAGTGGTTGCTATCTAACCCATGAACATATTTACTTCAACCACTTCCAACTTTGTAATTTTTAAGCCTAGCAATTTGCCAACAACAATATACAACAGCTAGAAATCCGGAACCTGGTAAATTTTTTTTCCGGTATCCAGGTCTGAATCAGCTCAAAATTTTATATTATTGTTCAAAATAATATTAAAAATTTTTTATTATATAAATAATAATTTAAACCGAGTCAAGATCGGACTTGTTAAGCATGACGAGCCACCCAGTCCATGAGAGGATCTAATCTTTGGCATGCAAACAAGGTTAGATGCAATAGCTACACTCACGCAAGCTCTCCACTTGCCACCGGACAATTCTATCAATTTTGCCTCTTCTGGTGCAATATATAGCTTTGCTTCAACTTATCGACTGTTCGTAAAATTCATCCGAGCTGACAGAGAAAGCAATGGCTCTGCTTGAAGACATTGTTTCGTCATCGGAGAATTTAATTCAGGAAACAGCCAGTACGGATGGTGCAATTAGGATTTTCGCAGAGGCAGTTGGAAGAGGAGTCCCCTAAATGCTAAGAACATGCCTGCCATCGGAATCCTCCTTCAAATATGCCACAGTTGTAGAAATAAATACAGAGGATTGATATTTGATGGAAGCTGTAATGCCGTGCCTATGACAGCGTGATCTCAGTGCGGATGGAACCTGAAGAGCTACAAGTATAGCTCGAGAGCCGTGGCTCCTTCCGAGGGATTGCTCGAATTATGCTTCATTAAGTAAACAACCAAAACATGAGCTTATCAAGCGGGCGATCAATGCAGATAACCAAATAAGAGAAAAACAGGGGTTTCTGATAACCCAGCATTTCCTGTATAATGATAAACAAATGGAGGAGATCCCTTCTGTAAATCATTTAAAAAATAATAAAAACAATACCGAACAAACCAGGACTATGTATTATAGTTTCAATCAAATTCCAGCAAACATTTCTCTACTCATAATTTCGGTATCAGAGCTGAAGCATTCAAAAAGTCTTACATCTAGTGAAACATCATCTTAATTTGAGTAGCTATCAACCACAGAAATCATCCTTAAACCTATATACTTGGTATGCTATCCCCATATAGTAAAAAGTGACTATTTGTGTCGATCTCCTAAAGAAGGTTGTAGTTTGGAGGATTATTTCATCAACTATAGCCTCCGCGATAAAAAAAACAGCGGTATACAAAGTAAGACATCGGGTTACAAGCCGCGAATTCAACCCAACCTTCTATAGTAGCTATAAACCACAGCAATGGTTGCCACAGCTCCAACCACAGCCGCTGCTGTAAGAACATCACGTTGCTCCCATGATTCTACCCAGCTTGTCAACCTGCCCGGCCCAGTCTTTCTGCTTACTTCTGTTGTTTCTTCAATTTTCTTCGTTTCGCTTACTTCCGAGCCAGCAGTCATGCAACAGGTAAACCCATTAGCACCCTGACAACAACCACCCACATTTTCCTTGGACTTTGGAGCAGTTAATTCTTCATGCTTCTCATTTTTCTTCACCTCTGTACCATTTGGAAACTTCCGTTCACCTGAATTATCACCACCTTCAGTGGTAGCCCCCAATTGACCCCTGCATCGGTTAAATCCTTTGTCATCTTACATATAGTTGCAAAGAATACAAGTGAGCCTAACCATAAAAGAAAACATTAACATAAAAAGTAATGACTAAAAGTTTCATAGAGCATATGCAATTAGTCACACAACAGAGATGAGGCTTCCCATAACCAAAACAGACTGTAGTGCAAATAGTAGTTGCATGAATGATTTCACTAAAATCCTAACAAAAAAATAAAACCCAACATAAGTAGCATAAAGTCAGAAAAAAGACAAATTAAGTAAAGCACAGCATTGAGGAAGAGTTCCAATGCCGTATCAGTGCAAAATAAAGCTAAGAGCTATGTTACTCAGACTTGAGCGTACATGCCAGACACGATTTTGCTGAATTTTTTCCCAGAATTCCACGTATTTGGAGAGTGTTAGGAGGACCATATCCCCATACTCATGTCCAAATTTGCGTCGGACAGGGGCAGCGAGCACAGTTAAAAATGAAGTGTCGGAGCAATATAGGCCAAGAGTCAATTGGTTACATGCATAAACCACTGTTGGCTGCCTGGTGAGCAGTTAAGACAATCAATGCTATGAAAGGCTTCAGTTAATGCAGTAAATTTACGCAGCTCTAACAGTAAATTATAAACTGTTTCAACGAATTACTTCAAAATTGATGCATTAAAGATCAAGGTAGTAAGTCCATCTCCAATAGATGTCTATCCTCAGAAATCGAACAAAAGGGAATACTACACATTAACTAACTTAAGTTCGGCATAAACAAAATCCACAAACCTCCAAAGGCGTTCTATTATTTCTCCCTTTGCAATGTGCTGATCCAGCAATTCAGGCACATCTTCAGGTGTAACATAGCCATACCTGCAATTTTTTGAGGCAAAGAAATCGATAACATCAAACTCCATCCAATGTAAAGAAGCACACAGTGAGATAGTGATGTAGATATTACCAGTGGCCAGTAATATTTCCCTTGGAATCTGGACTGAAGATAATCAAGTTCCCGGCATACTTGTGCCCTCCGATGTGAGAGCAAGCACTTACAAACACCTGATCCTTCAGTCCTCGCAACGCTATCTCCTCCTTCAGCTTTTCAATTAGAATTGGTCCACAAACACCGCATCTCTTGTCACGATTACCATGAGCACAGACGAAGACATATGAACCAGTTATTGTCTCCTGCACTCCGGAACCCCATGGTTTGCCATTCACAAGCACATCCTCGACAAAGCCATCCACATCAGCGTCCGTCAAACCCCTACCATCAGAACAATTAAAGAGCCTCAGCATACAAATCCCTTATCTCATAATCTTAATAGCATTTTCTCATGTTTTTCCCCAAAAAAAGGAAAAAAAAAATCAATCTCAAGTCAACAAATAAACATGAGAAAATAGTATATAAACCAAACATTTGCTAATCTCACGATATTTTAGCCTACAATTACAGGAGGATGATTCCATATAACTCCACAGTCAGACTTTCAAGTTTGACAAAATTCCATTTAATTAAGTATGAACATGATTGTCTACTGTTGTGAAAAAATATGAAATCATAACTCAAGAAAGGCTAATTTCCTGATTTACAATCAATTTAATCAGAAAACTTAATATAGAAAAAATCAGATTTCGAAACCGATAAATTTCTTTTAATAAAAGTTAATTTCTAATCCTTAAATCTTTTCATTTTACGGTATCTGATCTTGTAAAGGAAAGTCAACAACATCTAGAAAAGATTAATTCCGAAATATTGAAAACAAAAAACATTGAAAGAGAGAGAGAGAGAGAGAGAGAGAGAGAGAGAGAGAGAGAAAACTTACTTGTATTTGATCATTTCAGGGAAAATCAACACATCTCCATCAGATTGCTCTCCTTCAATGACCGTCAACAGTGTCTATCAAAATTGGAAAAAATATATATAAAAAAAAGATCAATTGAAATTCAAACCTTAAAAGCAATCGAGAATTGATCGAAACAAGAAGAACGAACCTTAACAGGGATGTCGTTTTTGCGAGACTTAAGAGCGGAGGAGAGAAGCTTAGGGAGAAGGTCCTCTTCGACGCGGGAAGCCCAATCGGTGTAGGACTTATGGCGGAGGAACACGTGGCGGTCATAGGGATTGACGGTGCCAGCAAGGTTGCTGGAGTACATCTCCTCGCGCGTGACCCCGAACTTCGCCATATCTTCGGCGGATACAGTTGAGAGGTTGCTAGGATCCGCCATTGAAGAAGAAGAACAAACAAAAGTCAAAGGTTTTGAAGAACCGTTAAGCCGAGTTCGAGCAAGAGAAAAGGAGGCTGCGAAGAGAGAGCGGGAGGGGAGCACAATTCGCATAGGGGCAGTTTTGAAAGAAAAAGGAAATGGAGCGTGAAGCATACGCGCAGACATTGGTTGAAGGAGAGGATTTGCTGGTGTTGTGGCTATGGAAGGTTCGGTAGAACTGCCTTTTTTTTTTTTTTTCCAGTCAAGTTTTAACAAACATAGAATTTATAGAATGTAGCAAATTCATAGTCAAAAAACTCAACTTGACAAAGATTATTCAAAAGAATCAACTTAAAAATTTCTTTTACAATTTTTTGTTTAAATTTGTATAGTTTGAAAGCTCGTTTTATCATTTAAAATAATATTAAAATATATTATTATATTAATATTTATAATTAAATTTAAATAAAAATAAGTTTTTATTATTTAAATTTTAATTTGAATCGAATTGATTTTTTTAAGAATGTTAGATTGGACGGATTATTTGACCATAAATAACTCTACAAATATGTGAAATAATTTTACATATTTGATCATGAATAATTTTTAATTATTATTTTACTAAACTAAATTAATTGAGCTTATCTTTTGCAATAGCAATAAAAAAATTATTTCATAAATTAAAATAAAACAAACAATCCGTTAAATAAGTTTAATAATAACTAAAAATTATAATTTTATCAACGAATAACGGAAAAATAATAAAGTTATCCGTCCCAATGCAGGACACTTTTTAAAGCAAACGAACTATGTTAACAAGTTTAATCTTGCAGTCGATTTTGAAAAAACAAGAGCGCGGTAGATACAATTAACAAAAGGGTTGCTGACCATTAATTAATTCTAATTAAGGGAAAAAAAAAATGAAAGCCACCGGGTCCAATCCACGTGAGGTCAAGAGTCAAAACCAACGACCAGCGTAGGCCCGAGTGTACATGATTTGATCTTTCTGAGTTTCGTCCCCTCCGATCACGTCGGAGAACTGCAGATATTTTTCGTGCACGCCATGTAGGTGGGTCCGTCCCAACTCCAAAAGGCCCAACGGAAACTCGTAGCGTAGTTGTCTCGTCCTCTTGAAGCGCGTGTCACGTGGAAGTTTTTATTTATTTTTTTGATCGTTTAAAGTGAAATTGCAGTTTTCCCAATTTTCGTCACGTGGTTGAATTTGGCACAGGAGAGAAGGTTTGCCAAACGTGGAATGTTGTGGTTGGGCCTTGAAATTGCTCTTTCGTGACGGACGGTCATTTGGAAACGAGATGTTAATTGTTGACCAAAAGTCAAAATTGTCCGTTTAATTTCCTTTTGTTAAATAACTATATTTAATTAATTTCTTTTTGAAAATAACTTTTTTTTATTTTGTTGTTTTCAGGATAAATGAAAAATTAAATCTAATAAATTTATACGACATACAAAATCACGAGACAAAGACGATACAACAACACATTTAATTCACGTATACATCGAATACTTGTTTCGTATCAATATCGGTAAAATAATCTTTCATTTTCCTTTTAACTTTTTCATCTTCTTCTATATTTCAAAATTTTCCGTTCGACCAAACACACCACACACCATAAATGTAGAAGTATACTTGTAAGAATGCAACAAATGTTTTGAATCACAGAAGATAGAGCAGCAAGGCGACATCATTCCTCCTTCCATATTCATTTGCATTTCAAAGTTGTTGTTTACTATGTGACCTGAATTTGAAAATGAGTGTTGAACGCGGATACTTTAAAAAAATTTGAAGAGTTTGATAACACGGCTGTTCATGGGGGGTTTCAAGATTAAAAAGAAGTTTACAACATGTGCTATCAAGGGAACTAATGACTTAGCAAAAGATTAGACCATTGAAGCACAATTCAGACTGAGGTGCGTGGTGGTGGTGGAAAACATTGTTTTCTAAGAAAAGAAAAATAATTACAAGAATCAAAAGAAATCAATCTCTAAATAATTACCAGAAGGCTTCACGTCTAAGCCTGGAACCTTGTCGTCGGTGTTAGGTACTTTTGCCACGTTGATGCTGGCAGAGAAGTCCATCACGGCTTGCTTTGGCACTTCGGGTGGATTTGCACAACGAATGAGTGCCCAATTCACACTCTGAAAGAATGGATGCTGTTTAACTTCGGTAGCCCCACGCCGATAAGCAAGTCGATGCTGTGGTTCCTTTACAAGTAAACCTCGTATCAAGTCCCTAGCAGCAAAGCTCACGTTAGGATACTCCGGAAATCTCAATGGCTGGCCAACCACATTAAAGAGAGTTGCCCGGTTCCCAGCCCCTTTGAATGGGGTTTTACCAAACAATAGTTCATATAGAAAGATCCCCAATGTCCACCAATCTACAGCACTTCCGTGACCTTCATTTTTAATGATTTCGGGTGCCAAGTATTCATGAGTGCCTACAAAGGACATTGATCGAGCATTGGTAGGTTCGGCAATGAGTTCGGGAAGAGGACTTACTTGATGGCTTGTTTCATTCTTTACTTTGCTCTTCTTTTCTTTCTTGGGCTTGCTTGACAAAAACCGCGGGACGAAACAAGCAGGTTGGATACAATCTGGCTGCATTACACAAGTTGGCTCGATGCATGCAGGCTGAGCACAGTACGCTGAATTTTTCGATTCCAGGGTTGAGTTTGAAGATTTGACCAGAGTAGGAGAGACAGCACATCTAAGAGAGAGATCGAAATCGGAAAGCATTATGTGTCCATCTTCTCTCACCAAAACATTCTCCGGCTTAAGGTCTCGGTAAATAATCCCAAGCATGTGCAGATACTCCAAAGCAAGGAGAACTTCCGCCACGTAAAATCTGCAGCAAAACAGAAAAGATCAATGTCGACAACAGTTGTTAGCACCAGTAGTTACTCGGCTTTAATCTTTTTCCCGCAATCTGTTCAAATCAGACCACATTATCATCATCAGTTATGCCAAGGAACACAACTTATTTCAAGCTGCAAATTCTAAGAAACTAGAGGAGACCGACAATAATATGAATACTTCCTTAAACATCTGAAATGCCAAAGAAACCTAAATGAACAAGGTATGATCGGGGATCTACCAACAGTCCCAGAGAAGAAAACGTTTACAAAAGTTGACCATATTTAAATTTAAAAAGAAAAGGAATGATATAGAGATTCAACGATCAATACAAGGTCATGCTGCCTAAAACTTGAAGAACTGCCAAGAGGTGTGCTTAGATACAGGATGACGTCTCAGGTTTCCACAGTGTACGACTAAAGAGGATAATGTCATGCATTTTGATAAGAGCAACTTAATACAAAGGAGGTTTCTTTGATCTTATTATGGTTCTCTATAAAGAACCACGATACCAACAAAGTTGCAACATGAGTTTTCTAGCAGCCTTGTACTGTCATTGAATGGATCTATGGGGTTTTCATAAAAAATCTTAAATATACGCCAAGCATTTAAATTAAAAAACGCAATAACGCGTGCACTTGAGTATCGAATGAGAAGGAGAAGGCCTAAAGCTAAACCTGGCAGCTTGTTCTGAAAAGTACTTCCCAGGTTGTCTTTGCCTGAGCGCATGTAAATCGCCTCCAGGGCAGTACTCCATCACCAAGCAAGAAAGCTTCTGCGTCTCAAAGTGTGTATACAAGGTAGGTAGGAAGGGATGATCGAGGGATTGGAGAATCTCTCTCTCCGTCTGGGCTCGGGGAAGCTTCTTACGGCTCGCCAAAAGAGCTTTATCCATAACTTTCATGGCAAAATAAGTTTTAGTTCCCGTCAATTCAGATAAATACACACTGCCGATATCCCCACATCCCAGTCTCTTCAGCACCCTGAAGTTCTTAAAGTCCAAGTCTCCCTTCCGAGATCTCACAGCTTGAATTGCTTCCCATCTTATATCATTTGCTTTGTGGGGCTTGTAGATGGCACTGCTTAGAAAACTAGAGCTGCTTTCATCGCTAACATCGCTGCCGGTGCTCCCTCTATAGATACTTGTCTTAGTACTCTCGACTAAATCGATGGAATTACTCGCTTTGCCACTTTCACCTGACTTGTCGACACTGCTTGCACATTCACTAACTTCTGTATTGGTGGAACTTTGTTTGGCTTCAGCATAATTCGTGGCGGTACTGCACATAGTATTCGAAGCAGGACATGGACGAAAGCTCGGTTCTGATTGAGATACAACATGGTTGCTCAACTGCACAATACCTCCTTCACATCGACCCGGTACAACTTTTTCAGATTCCAATGAAACACTTGAACTAGAACTCTTATGATCATCAATGGGATGTTTGAAGGAATATTTGCTTTCCACCGTCAGACCCTTTTTCTGGATAGTAGAAATAACAACCTCGTTCTTTCCCAACGATTCGGATTTACCCTTACTCGAATTCGGATCATGATATCGTTTAGCCATATTAGGCAATTCTTCAGGTTGCATATTGTCATCACCAGCTGTTTTGACCGAATGCTTTTGATAGCTTATAGAACCGTTCGGATTTCGAATAATCCTAACGCCATGATTAAGAGTAGTAGCTACATGGGATGATGTCGAAGAAGCCCTTTCGTTAACGGATTGAATCGGAGGCGGAGATGGAGGCCGAGATGGCCTAGGTGTCCGAGATGTTGAAGGAGGGTTACTGTTGCCTACAGTAGAACCATGATTTTGACTCTTTGATGAAGAAATAACAAGTGATTCCATTTGAAACAAATTCAACAACACCTATCACTGCCAAACCAAAAGTCCAATTTAGCAAAGTAAACTTTCTTCCTCTAGGCGATAACTCTGATAAAAACAATCACTTGCAGGATCACCCAACTTGAATCTAAACAAATATAACCCCGAAGAAATTACAATTAACGAAAAAACAACATAATAAACTGTAATTAACAATGAAAATGAATCCTTCGGAAGCATAACCAGAACTAGAAAGAAACATAACTTTCAAGTTTCTCAAAACCCCAAAAATTCAAACTTTTTTCTCTTTCTTTTTGAGAGTTAAAAGGGAAACTTTGAATGCCTGAACAAGAAAAAACAAGCTTAAAAAAAACCATACTTGATTAATAAAGCAAAAGAAAAAGAACCCATCCAAGGAGAAACTTTAAAGTGGCGAAAAACCAAGTTACCTGATCATAGAACAGAGAAAACAATGCAGAACAAGATGAAATCTTTCATGAAATGAAAAACCCAGAAAGAAAAAAAAATTTTAAAAAAAGAAGCTGTTCTTTGAAGAGAAAAGCGAAACAGCTTTCCTTTTTCTGGGGTGGGAATTTTGCCTTGTTTTGTGTGTTTCTCTTCGCCTGAGAAACTCGTCCAGATCCGATCCAAACAAGAAAAAGGAAAGGAAAGAGAACGAAAACAATGATAATAGCTTTTTTTTTTTTTTTTTAATTTTAATTTATGAATTCTGTTATTTTTCGTCGCTTTATGGAAGAAGATTAAGAGGCAAAAGCAAAGCTAACTTGACCAGCAAAGTAAAGCAAAAGCTTAAAGCTGTCTTTGTCTTTGGATTATTTCCTCTACTGTCTCAAGAAGAAAAATAATTAATTAATTATTTTATAATTATTTTATTAACTAGTGACATGCTTTAAGATTATTTAAATTATTATTTAAAAATATTTTTTTAATTTATATAATAGTACATAATTATATTCCTAATTTTTATTGCATTGAAAGAAAATATTATTTTTATGTAAATTTTAAGCAAAAAATTTTTTAATAAGTGCTTTTAAAATATTTTTTAAGATTACTATATGTAAATATATCTTATCTTAATCCATTGAAAATAATGAATGAAGTTGTAAATATTATACTTAATATAATATTTTATTATAAAAAATGTTAATCAATGTTGGTTTAAGTCATATGAACAAAAAAATATATAATTAAAGAAACACTTTTTTAATTTAAAAATTAATATATTAAATAAATAATTAAAATAATAAATAAATAATTTTTATAATTATATTAAATTCATTAATAAAATTTAAAAACTTTACTCATACGATATAAAAAAATTCAACAAAAACTTATAAATTAAGCTTCCCCTTTATTTCTCTTTCTTTGCTTTGCTTTGGTTTTATATATATATATATATATATATATATATATATATATA
>JBBYHM010351232.1:6077-19950 GCA_038381775.1 Adansonia rubrostipa
GATGAATATTAATTATAAGGAAAATGGTGGAAAAAAAAGCTTTTCTTGCAAATTCAAAGCATCAATATCGTGCATCCCAACAAGAAGAACATGATTATAGTGCCCATAACAAAAAGAATAGGGGTTATTACGAGTATCCAAGTTTGTCCCATTCCATAGATGAACATCAATTATAAGGAAAATGGTTGAGGGAAAGCTTTTCTGACAAATCCAAAGCATCAGTATCTTGTGTCCTGATGAGAAGAACATGATTGTAGTGCCCATAATAGAAAGAATGGAGATTATTACGAGTATCAAAGTTTGTCTTATTCCTTGCATAAATATTAATTATAAGGGAAATGGTGGAATGAAAAGCTTTTCTTGCAAATTCAAAGCGTCAATACCGTGTATCTCGATTAGAAGAACATGATTGTAGCGCCTACAACAAAGAGAATGGAGCTTATTATGAGTATCCAAGTTTGTCCCATTTCACAGATGAAATTAATTATAAGGAAAATGGTGGAAAGAAAAGCTTTTCTTGGAAATCCAAAGCATCAATATCGTGTATCCCAATGAGAAGAACTTGATTGTAGTAACTGTAACAAAAAGAATGGAGATTATAACAAGTATCCAAGTTTGTCTCATTACATAGACGAACATTAATTATAAGGGAAATGGTGAATAAAAAGTTTTCTTGCAAATTCAAAGCATCAATATCGTGTATTCCGATAAGAAGAACATGATTGTAGCATCTATAACAAAAAGAATGGAGATTATCAGGACTAACCAAGTTTATCTTATTTCAAAGATGAACATTAATTATAATGAAAATGGTGGAAAGAAAAGCCTTTCTTGCAAATCCAAGGGAAAAATATCGTGTATCCCAATGAGAGGAACATGATTGTAATGCCCATAAAAAAAGGAATGGCGATTATTACGAGTATCCAAGTTTGTCTCGTTTCACAGATGAACATTAATTATAAGGAAAATGGCGGAAAGAAAAGCTTTTCTTGCTAATCCAAAGCATCAATATTATATATCCCAATGAGAAGAACTTGATTGTAGTGCCGATAATAAAGAGAATGGAGATTATTATAGGTATTCAAGTTTGTCTCATTCCACGAATGAACATTAATTATGCGGAATATGGTAGAGAGAAAGCTTTTCTTGCAAATCCAAAGCATCAATCTCGTGTATCCCAATGAGAAGAACATGATTGTAGTGCCCATAACAAAGAGAATGGAGATTATTATGGGCATTCAAGTTTGTCTCATTCCATTAATAAACAATAATTATAAGGAAAATGGCAGAAAGAAAAGCTTTTCTTGCAAATCCAAAGCATCGATAACATGCATCCCAATGAGAAGAACATGATTGTAGTGCCCATAATGAAAAGAATGGAGATTATTATGAGTATCCACGTTTGTCTCATTTCATAGGTCAATATTAATTATGAGGGAAATGGTGGAATGAAATGCTTTTCTTGCAAATTCAAAGCATCAATACCATTTATCCTGATGGGAAGAATATGATTATATCACCTATAACAAAAATAAGGGAGATTATTATGCGTATCAAAGTTTATCTAATTCATAAATGAACATTAATTATAAGGAAAATGATTGAAACAAAAGCTTTTCTTGCAAATCTAGAGCATCAATATCATGTATCCCAATGAGAAGAACATGATTCTAGTGCCCAAAACAAAAAGAATTGAGATTATTACAGGGATCCAGGTTTTTCTTATTCCATGAATGATCATTAATTAGAAGGAAAATGGCAGAAAGTAAAGCTTTTCTTGCAGATCAAAAGCTTCAATATTGTGTATCCCAATGAGAAAAACATGATTGTAGTACCTGTAACAAAATGAATGGCAATTATTACGGGCATGAAAGTTTGTCTCATTCCATGAATGAACATTAATTATAAGAAAAATGGTGGAAAGAAAAGCTTTCCTTGCAAATCCAAAGCATCAATATCGTGTATCCCAATGAGAGGAACATGATTGTAGTGCCCATAACAAAAAGAATGGAGATTATTACGAGTATCCAAGTTTGTCTTATTCCACGTATGAACATTAATTATAAGGAAAATGGGGGAAAAAAGCTTTTCTTGTCAATCCAAAGCATCAATATCGTGTATCTCGATGGGAAGAGCATGATTGTAGTGCCTATAATAAAAAGAATGGAAATTATTATGGGTACCCAAGTTTGTCTCATTTCACGAATGAACATTAATTATAAGGAAAATGGTGGAATGAAAAGCTTTTCTTGCAAATTCAAAGCATCAATACCGTCTATCCCGATGAAAAGAACATGATGGTAGTGCCCATAACAACAAGAAGGAGATTATTACGAGTATCCAAGTTTGTCTCATTCCGTAAATGAACATTAATTATAAGGAAAATAGTGGAGAGAAATGTTTTTCTTGCAAATCGAAAGCATCAATATCGTGTATCCTGATAAGAAGAACATTATTGCAGCACCCATAACAAATAGATTGGAGATTATTATGAGTATCAAAGTTTGTCTTATTCCTTGAATAAACATTAATTATAAGGGAAATGGTGGAATGGAAAACTTTTCTTGCATATTCAAAGCATTAATACCGTGTATCCCGATGCGAAGAACATGATTGTAGTGCCTATAACAAAGACAATGGAGATTATTATGAGTATCTAAGTTTGTCTCATTTCATGAATGAATATTAATTATAAGGAAAATGTTCGAAACAAAAGCTTTTCTTGCAAAACCAAAGCATCAATATCATGTATCCCCATAAGAAGAACATGATTATAGTGCCCATAACAAAAGGAATGGAACGAGTATCCATGTTTGTCTCACTTCATGGATGAACATTAATTATAAGGAAAATGGTGGAAAGAAAAGCTTTTCTTGCAAATCCAAAGCATCAATATCATGTATCCTGATGAGAAAAACATGATTGCAGCCCCTATAACAAAAGGAATGGAGATTATTACGAGTATCCAAGTTTGTCTCATTTCATGGATTAACATTAATTATGAGGAAAATGGTGGAAAGAAAAGCTTTTCTTACAAATCCAAAGCATTAACATCGTGTATCCTGATGAGAAGAACATGATTATAGCACCCATAAGAAAAAGAATGGAGATTATTATGAGCATCAAAGTTTGTCTCATTTCATGGATGAACATTAATTATAAGGAAAATGGTGAAAACAAAAGCTTTTCCTGCAAATGCAAAGCATCAATATGATGTATCCTGATGAGAAAAACAAGATTGTAGCACCCATGACAAAAAGAATGGAGATTATTATGAGTATCCAAGTTTGTCTCATTTCATGGATTAACATTAGTTATAAGGAAAATGGTGGAAAGAAAAGCTTTTTGTGCAAATTCAAAGCATCAATATCATGTATCCCAATGAGAATCACATGATTGTAGTGCCCATAATAAAAAGAATGGAGATTATTACGAGAATCCAAGTTTGTCTCATTCCACAGATGAACATTAATTATAAGGAAAATGGTGGAGGGAAAAACTTTTCTGGCAAATCCAAAGCATCAGTATCTTGTGTCCTAATGAGAAGAACAAGATTGTAGTGCCCATAATAGGAGGAATGGAGATTATTACAAATATCAAAGTTTGTCACATTCCTTGAATGAACATTAATTATAAGGGAAATAGTGGAATGAAAAGCTTTTCTTGCAAATTAAAAGCATCAATACCGTGTATCCGATTAGAAGAACATGATTGTAGTGCTTATAACAAAGAGAATAGAGATTATTACGAGTATCTAAGTTTGTCTCATTTCACAGATGAACATTAATTATAAGAAAAATGGTTGAAAGAAAAAGCTTTTCTTGCAAAATCAAAGCATCAATATCGTGTATCCCAATAAAAAGAAAATGATGGTAATGCTTATAACAAAAGGAATTGAGATTATTACGAGTATCCCAGTTTGTCTCATTTCACGGATGAACATTAATTATATGAAAAATGGTGGAAAGAAAAGCTTTTCTTGCAAATCCAAAGCATCAATATCGTGTATCCTAATGAGAAGAACATGATTGTAGTGCCCATAACAAAAAGAATGGTGATTGTAATGAGTATCCAAGTTTGTCTCACTATACGGATGAACATTAATTACAAGGAAAATGGTGGAAATAAAAGCTTTTCTTTCTAATCTAAAGCATTAATATCATGTATCCCTATATAGAGGGCATGCTTGTAGCTCCCATAATAAAAGGAATGGAGATATTATGAGTATCCAAGCTTGTCTCATTTCACGGATGAACAATAATTATATGGAAAATGGTGGAAAGAAAAGCTTTTCTTTCCAATCCAAAGCATCAATAGCGTATATCCCAATAAAAAGAACATGATTGTAGTGCCCATAACAAAAAGAATAGAGATTATTATGGGTATCCAAGTTTGTCTCATTCCATGAATGAACATTAATTATATGGAATATGGTGGAGAGAAAAGCTTTTCTTGCAAAATCAAAGCGTCAATATCGTGTATCCTAATGAGAAGAACATAATGGTAGTGCTTATAACAAAAGGAATAAGGATTATTACGAGTATCCAAATTTGTCTCATTTCACCGATGAACATTAATTATAAGAAAAATGGTGGAAAGAAAAGCTTTTCTTACAAATCCAAAGCATCAATATCGTGTATCCCAATGAGAAGAACATGATTGTAGTGCCCATAACAAATAGATTGGAGATTATTACGAGTATCAAAGTTTATCTCATTCCTTGAATAGACATTAATTATAAGGGAAATGGTGGAATGAAAAGCTTTTCTTACAAATTCAAAGCATCATACTATGTATCCTGATGAGAAGAACATGATTCTAGTGCCTATAACAAAAAGAATAGAGATTATTACGAGTATCTAAGTTTGTCTCATTTCATGGATGAACATTAATCATAAGGAAAATGATTAAAAGAAAAGCTTTTCTTGCAAATCCAAAGCATCAATATCGTGTATCCTAATGAGAAGAACATGATTGTAGTGCCAATAACAAAAAGAATAGAGATTATTATGGGTATCCAAGTTTGTCTTATTCCATGAATGAACATTAATTATATGGAATATGGTGGAGAGAAAAGCTTTTCTTGCAAATCCAAAGCATCTATATGTGTATCCTAATGGGAAGAACAAGACTGTAGCCCCTATAACAAGAAAATGGAGATATTATGAGTATCCAAGTTTGTCTCATTTGACAGATAAACATTAATTATAAGGAACATCATTGAAGGAAAAGTTTTTCTTACAAATCCAAAGCATCAACATCGTGTATCCCAATGAGAAGAACATGATTGCAATGCCTATAAAAAAAAGAATGGAGACTATAATGAGTATCCAAGTTTGTCTCATTACACGATGAACATTAATTATAAGGGAAATGGTGGAATGAAAAGTTTTCTTGCAATTTCAAAGCATCAATACCGTGTATCCCAATGAAAAGAACATGATTGTAGTGCCCATAACAAAAAAAATGGAGATTATTATGAGTATCCAAGTTTGTCTCATTTCACGGATGAACATTAATTATAATGAAAATGGTGGAAAGAAAAGCTTTTCTTGCAAATCTAAGGCGTCAATATCGTGTATCCCAGTGAGAAGAACATGATTGTAGTGCCTATAACAAAATAGTGGAGATTATTATAAGTATCCAAGTTTGTGTCATTTCACAGGTGAACATTAATTATAAGGAAAATGGTGGAAAGAAAAGCTATTCTTGCAAATCCAAAGCATCAATATCATGTATCCCAATGAGAAGAGCATGATTTAGTGCCCAATAACAAAAAGAATGGAGATTATTACGGGTATCCAAGTTTATGTCATTCCATGAATGAACATTAATTATAAGGTATATGGTGGAGAGAAAAGATATTCTTGCAAATCAAAAGCATCAATATCGTGTATCCCAATGAGTAAAACATGATTGTAGTGCCCATAAGAAAAAGAATGGTGATTATTACGGGTATCCAAATTTGTCTCATTCCACGGATGAACATTAATTATAAGGAAAATGGTGGAAAGAAAAGCTTTTCTTGCAGAACCAAAGCATCAAATCATTTATCCGAACGAGAAGAACATGATTGTAGCACCCATAAAGAAAAGAATGGAGATTATTACGATTATCCAAGTTTGTCTCATTTCATGCATTAACATTAATTATAAGGAAAATGGTGGAAAGAAAAGCTTTTCTTGCAAATCCAAAGCATTAATATTGTGCATCCCAATCAGAAGAACATGATTGTAGTGCCCATAACAAAAAGAATGGAGATTATTATGAGCATCCAAGTTTATCTCCTTTTATGGATGAACATTAATTATAAGGAAAATGGTGAAAATAAAAGCTTTTCTTGCTAACCTGATGTGAAACTCCAAGGCTTAAGAACTCGAAACCCCTTAAATATACACTTTGACAAGAACATGAACAAGAAGAAATTCCCAACCCTAATGAACCCCAAATCAATTATGTGAATGGAAATGCATATGATAAGGTTGAATGGAAATGCATATGATAAGGTTGATTTGAACACAAGAATAAAATCCGCCCCAAGAAATTACCTTGATAAAAATTATATTCTTGATGCAATAGAAGAAGACAAGCAATCCTTCTTAAGATGAGTAGAAACTCCATATTTTCCAATAAGCAAATCTGCCACCCAATGTTCATTATGAGGTATTTATACCCCTTGAAAACAAAAAAAAAACCCTAGAGATATAAAAGGTCTTTAAACATGGGCCTCCCATCAAAATAACTAAAGCCCAAACCTAACATCTCTAAAATACAACCCATTAAGCTTAAAGGTTTAAATTAAATGAGTTGCAAGCTAATAAAAGCCCATCTCACCAAAACAACCCATAATGAATTAAAAAGAAGCCCACATGCAAAATACAAGTAGTGGGCTACCCAAAGCTATTCTTCTAACTTAAAATAATTAATTAAACAAGAATTAGAGTCTTCTTGCAAATTCAGCCCCATTTGATTAGATATGATAGCATTGGTCCTCATTGTCTCTTGATCTTGTTACTTGTCCATTCGGCATTACTAGCTCACCTTTGGTTCTATTCCTCTTGTAATGTGCATGGTTGTGCTCACATCATAACCCAAACTATTAATATCTTGTACCCTAATGCAGAGAACATGATTGTAGTGCCAACAACAAAAAGAATGGAGATTTTTACGACTATCCAAGTTTGTCTCATTTCACGGATGAACATTAATTATATGAAAAATAGTGCAAAGAAAAGCTTTTCCTATTAATCCAACGCATCAATATCGTGTATCCTAATGTGGAGAACATGATTGTAGTGCCCATAACAACAAGAATAGAGATTATTATGAGTATCCAAGTTTGTCTTATTCCATGAATAAACAATAATTATCAGGAAAATGGTGGAAATAAAAGCTTTTCTTGCAAATCCAAAGCATCAATATTGTGTATCCCAATGAGAAGAACATGATTATAGTGCCCATAACAAAAAGACTGGAGATTATTACACATATCCAGGTTTGTCTTATTTCACAGATGAACATTAATTATAAGGAATAGTGGAAAGAAAAGCTTTTCGTGCAAATCCAAAGCATCGATATCTTGTATCCCAATGACAACAACATGATTGTAGTGCCCATAGCAAAAAGAATGGAGATTATTATGAGTATCCAAGTTTGTCTCATTCCACGGATCAACATTAATCATAAGGGAAATAGTGGAATGAAAAGCTTTTTTTGCAAATTCAAAGCATCAATACTATTTATCCCGATGAGAAGAACATGATTGTAGTGCCTATGACAAAAAAAATGGAGATTATTACGAGTATCCAAGTTTGTCTCATTTCATGGATAAACATTAACTATAAGGAAAATGGTGGAAACAAAAGCTTTTTTTGCAAATCTAAAGCAACAATATCGTGTATCCGGATGAGAAGAACATGATTGTAGCACCCATAACAAAAGGAATAGAGATATTACGAGAATCCAAGTTTATCTCATTTCATGGATGAACATTAATTATAAGGGAAATGAAGGAAAAAATGCATTTCTTCCAAATCCAAAGCATTAATATTATGTTTTCCAATGTAGAGGACTTGATTGTAGTGCCCATAACATAAAGAATGGAGATTATTATGAGTATCCAAGCTTGTCTCATTGCATGAATGAACATTAATTATAAGGAAAATGGCAGAAAAAAAAGCTTTTCTTGCAAATCCAAAGCATCGATATCGTGTATCTAGATGAGAAGAACATGATCGTAGTGCCCATAGCAAAAAGAATGGAGATTATTATGAGCATCCAATTTTGTCACATTTCACGGATGAACATTAATTATAAGGAAAATGGCAGAAAGAAAAGCTTTTCTTGCAAATTCAATTGCGTATCCCAATGAGAAGAACATGATTGTAGTGCCCATAACAAAAAGAAAGGGGATTATTAAGAGTATCCAAGTTTGTCTCATTCCACAGATGAACATCAATTATAAGGAAAATGGTTGAGGGAAAAGCTTTTCTGACAAATCCAAAGCATTAGTATCTTATGTCCTGATGAGAAAAACATGATTGTAGTGCCCATAATAGAAAGAATGGAGATTATTACGAGTATCAAAGTTTGTCTCATTCCTTGAATAAACATTAATTATAAGGGAAATGTTGGAATGAAAAGCTTTTCTTGCAAATTCAAAGCATCAATACCGTGTATCTCGATTAGAAGAACATGATTGTAGCGCCTATAACAAAGAGAATGGAAATTATTATGAGTATCCAAGTTTGCCCTATTTCACAAATGAAATTAATTATAAGGAAAATGTTTGAAAGAAAAGCTTTTCTTGCAAATCCAAAGTGTCAATATCATGTATCCCAATAAGAAAAACATGATGGTAGTGCTCATAACAAAAAGAAAGGAGATTATTACGGGTATCTAAGTTTGTCTCATTTCACGGATGAGCATTAATTGTAAGAAAAATGGTGGAAAGAAAAGCTTTTCTTGCAAATCCAAAGCATTAAATCGTGTATCCCAATGAGAAGGACATGATTGTAGTAACCGTAACAAAAGGAATGGAGATTATAACGAGTATCCAAGTTTGTCTTACTACACAGATGAACATTAGTTTTAAGGGAAAGGGTGAATGAAAAGTTTTCTTGCAAATTCAAAGCATCAATACCGTGTATCCCGATGAGAAGAACATGATTGTAGTGTCTATAACAAAAAGAATGGAGATTATTAGGAGTGTCTAAGTTTGTCTCATTTCACGAATGAACATTAATTATAATGAAAATGGTGGAAAGAAAAGCCTTTCTTGCAAATCCAAGGCAAAAATATCATGTATCCCAATGAGAAGAACATGATTGTAGTGCCCATAAGAAAAGAAATGAAAATTATTATGAGTATCCAAGTTTGTCTCGTTTCACTGATGAACATTAATTATAAGGAAAATGGCAGAAAGAAAAGCTTTTCTTGCAATTCCAAAGCATCAATATCATGTATCCCAATGAGAAAAACTTGATTGTAGTGCCCATAACAAAAAGAATGGTGATTAGTATAGGTATTCAAGTTTGTCTCATTCCACAAATGAACATTAATTATGCAGAATATGGTGGAGAGAAAAGCTTTTCTTGCAAATCCAAAGCATCAATGTTGTGCATCCCAATGAGAAGAACACGATTGTAGTGCCGATAACAAAGAGAATGAGATTATTATAGGCATCCAAGTTTGTCTCATTCCATCAATGAAGAATAATTATAAGGAAAATGGTGGAAAGAAAAGCTTTTCTTTCAAATCCAAAGCATCGATAACATGTATCCCAATGAGAAGAACATGATTGTAGTGCCCATAATGAAAAGAATGGGGATTATTAGGAGTATCCACGTTTGTCTCATTTCATGGGTCAACATTAATTATAAAAGAAATAGTGGAATGAAAAGCTTTTCTTGCAAATTCAAAGCATCAATACCGTTTATCCTGATGAGAAGAACATGATTATAGCACCTATAAAAAAATAAGGGAGATTATTATGAGTATCCAAGTTTATCCCATTTCGTAAATGAACATTAATTATAAGGAAAATGATCGAAACAAAAGCTTTTCTTGCAAATCCGAAGCATCAATATCATGTATCCCAATGAGAAGAACATGATTATAGTGCCCAAAACAAAAAGAATGGAGATTATTATGGGAATCCAAGTTTGTCTTATTCCATGAATGATCATTAATTATAAGGAAAATGGTGGAAAGTAAACCTTTTCTTGCAAATCCAAAGCTTCAATATTATGTATCCCAATGAGAAGAACATGAATGTAGTGCTCGTAACAAAATGAATGGCAATTATTATGGGCATTAAAGTTTGTCTCATTCAATGAATGAACATTAATTATATGGAAAATGGTGGAAAGAAAAGCTTTCCTTGCAAATCCAAAGCATCAATATCATGTACCCCAATGAGAGGAACATGATTGTAGTGCCCATAAGAAAAAGAATGGAGATTATTACGAGTATCCAAGCTTATCTCATTCCATAGATGAACATTAATTATAAGGAAAATGGGGGAAAGAAAAGCTTTTCTTGCCAATCCAAAGCATCAATATCATGTATCTTGATGAGAAGAGCATGATTGTAGTGCCTATAATAAAAAGAATGGAGATTATTACGAGTACCCAAGTTTGTCTCATTTCACGGATGAACATTAAGTATAAGGAAAATGGTTGAAAGAAAAGCTTTTCCTGTAAATCCAAAGCATCAATTTTGTGTTTCCTGATGAGAAGAACATGATTGTAGTGCCCATAACAAAAGAATGTAGATTATTATGAGTATCCAAGTTTATCTCATTCCATGAATGTACATTAATTATAAGGGAAATGGTGGAATGAAAAGCTTTTCTTGCAAATTCAAAGCATCAATACCGTCTATCCTGATGAAAAGAACATGATTGTAGTGCCCATAACAACAAGAATGGAGATTATTATGAGTATCCAAGTTTGTCTCATTCCATTAATGAACATTAATTACAAGGAAAATGGTGGAAAGAAATGCTTTTCTCGCAAATCCAAAGCATCAATATCGTCTATCCTAATAAGAAGAACATGATTGCAGCACCCATAACAAATACATTGGAGATTATTACGAGTATCAAAGTTTGTCCCATTCCTTGAATAAACATTAATTATAAGGGAAATGGTGGAATGAAAAGCTTTTCTTACATATTCAAAGCATCAATACCATGTATCTCGATGAGAAGAACATGATTGTAGTGCCTATAACAAAGAGAATTGAGATTATTACGAGTATCTAAGTTTGTCTCATTTCATGAATGAACATTAATTATAGGGAAAATGATCGAAACAAAAGCTTTTCTTGCAAAACCAAAGCATCAATATCGTGTATCCCCACAAGAAGAACATGATTATAGTGCCCATAACAAAAGGAATGGAATGAGTATCCATGTTTGTCTCACTTCACGGATGAACATTAATTATAAGGAAAATGGTGGAAAGAAAAGCTTTTCTTGCAAATACAAAGCATCAATATCGTGTATCCTGATGAGAAGAACATGATTATAGCACCTATGTCAAAAGAAATGGAGATTCTTATGAGTACCCAAGTTTGTCTCATTTCAAGGATTAACATTAATTATAAGGAAAATTGTGGACAGAAAAGCTTTTCTTCCAAATCCAAAGCATCAATATCGTGTATCCTGAAGAGAAAGACATAATTGTAGCACCCATAAGAAAAAGAATAGAGATTATTATGAGTATCAAAGTTTGTCTCATTTCACGAATGAACATTAATTATAAGGAAAATGGTGGAAACGAAAGCTTTTCTTGCAAATGCAAAGGATCAATATCATGTATCCTAATGAGAAGAACATGATTGTAGCACCCATGACAAAAAGAATGGAGATTATTATGAGTATCCAAGTTTATCTTATTTCACGGATTAACATTAATTATATGGAAAATGGTGGAAAGAAAAGCTCTTCTTGCAAATTCAAAGCATCAATATCATGTATCCCAATGAGAATAACATGATTGTAGTGCCCATAACAAAAATAATGGAGATTATTATGAGTATCCAAGTTTATCTCATTCCACAGATGAACATTAATTACATGAAAAATGGTGGAGGGAAAAGCTTTTCTGGCAAATCCAAAGCATCAGTATCTTATGTCCTAATGAGAAGAAAAATTGTTCTGGCCATAATAGGAGGAATGGAGATTATTACGAGTATCAAAGTTTGTCTCATTCCTTGAATGAACATTAATTATAAGGGAAATGGTGGAATGAAAAGCTTTTCTTGCAAAGTCAAAGCATCAATACGGTGTATCCCGATTAGAATAACATGATTGTAGTGCCCATAAGAACAAGAATGGAGATTATTATGAGTATCCAAGTTTGTCTCATTCCGTGAATGAACATTAATTATAAGGAAAGCGGTGGAAAGAAATGTTTTTCTTGCAAATCCAAAGCATCAATATCGTGTATCCTAATGAGAAGAACATGATTGCAGTAGCCATAACAAATAGATTAGAGATTATTATGATTATCAAAGTTTGTCTCATTCCTTGAATAAACATTTATTGTAAGGGAAATGGTGGAATGAAAAGCTTTTCTTGCATATTCAAAACATCAATACCGTGTATCCCAATGAGAAGTACATGATTGTAGTGCCTATAACAAAGAGAATGGAGATTATTACGAATATCTAAGTTTGTCTCATTTCATGAATAAACATTAATTATAAGGAAAATGATCGAAACAAAAGCTTTTCTTGCAAAACCAAAGCATCAATATCGTGTATCCCCATAAAAAGAACATGATTATAGTGCCCATAACAAAAGGAATGGAACAAGTATCTAAGTTTGTCACACTTCGCGGATGAACATTTATTATAAGGAAAATGGTGGAAAGAAAAGCTTTTCTTGCAAATCCAAAGCATCAATATCATGTATCCTGATGAGAAGAACATGATTATAGCACCTATAACAAAAGGAATGGAGATTATTACGAGTATCCAAGTTTGTTTTATTTCATGGATTAACATTAATTATGAGGAAAATGGTGGAAAGAAAAGCTTTTCTTACAAATCCAAAGCATCCATATCGTGTATCCTAATGAGAAGAACATGATTGTAGCACCCATAACAAAAAGAATGGAGATTATTATGAGTATCAAAGTTTGTCTCGTTTCACGATTGAACATTAATTATAAGGAAAATGGTGGAAACGAAAGCTTTTCTTGCAAATGCAAAGCATCAATATCATGTATCCTGATGAGAAGAACATGATTGTAGCACCCATGAAAAAAAGAATGGAGATTATTACGAGTATCCAAGTTTGTCTTATTTCATGGATTAACATTAATTATAAGGAAAATGGTGAAAAGGAAAGCTTTTTCTTGCAAATTCAAAGCATCAATAACGTGTATCCTGATGAGAAGAACATGATTGTAGCGCCCATAACAAAAAGAATGGAGATTATTAGGAGTATCCAAGTTTGCCTCGTTTCACGGATTAACATTAATTCTAAGGAAAATGGTGGAAAGGGAAGCATTTCTTGCAAATCCAAAGCATCAATGTCGTGTATCCTGATAAGAAGAACATGATTGTAGCACCCATAACAAAAAGAATGGAGGTTAGTACGAGTATTCAAATTTGTCTCATTTCATGGATTAACATTAATTATAAGGAAAATGGTGGAAAGAAAAGCTTTTCTTACAAATCCAAAGCATCAATATCGTGTATCCTGATGAGAAGAACATGGTTGTAGCGCCCATAACAAAAAGAATGGAGATTATTAGGAGTATCCAAGTTTGCCTCGTTTCACAGATTAACATTAATTCTAAGGAAAATGGTGGAAAGGGAAGCATTTCTTGCAAATCCAAAGCATCAATGTCGTGTATCC
>JBBYHM010351242.1:0-23999 GCA_038381775.1 Adansonia rubrostipa
TTTGTTATGAATGTGCATATGCCAAACTTCGACATTATGCAACAAAAATAAAGGCATACAAAATAATTATCATGAAAGCAATGTGAATGTGAAACAAAATCTTAATTTGAAAATTCTTTTTTCATATTTTTTTTTAGTAGAAGATTACGTAAACATCTTGCGTTGAAGAATTTCCTAACCTCACAAGTAGCCTAACAAAGTTTAAAAAATTGTTCTTTCGCACAACATTTATGTAACCTTCCAAGAATATTGCCCTTTTATGAATTGTACTTGAGGATATTCCCTGGCAACGTGAAGAAATATGCTTAAAGCTACTTTACTAAATCATTTTATTTTTGAGAAAAGAATTAAATAGATAAAAATGCATTAATTATAACCCTTGTTTATAATGTATTTCTCTTTTATAAAAAGAGGTATCCAAATATCCATTAGGATATCCGAATGCCTTAAGAGAAAGTTTCAAGCAAACTATAAAAACATTATGGGTTTAGGATTTTACTTGAACCAAGAGAGCATCAAAATAGATTGAGGAGAGGTATCTAGGTACTCTAAGCAAATTTTGATTGCCTTAGTCAAGATAAGGGTATCTGAATATCATGGATAAGATATTCGAAACCCTTTGATTTGCCATGATAAGAAATTATAAAATCAATGAAAATTAGGTTTTGAAAAAAAAAAAAGACTTTTGAATCAACACCTAGTAACCAAATCATGTATGTTTTACAAAACCAAAATTTAAACTTTAATTTTTTAACTAAATGTTGGTTTTGAAAAAAAAAAAAGACTTTTGAATCAAGACCTAACAACCAAATCATGTATGTTTTACAAAACCAAAACTTAAACTTTAATTTTTTAACTAAATGTTGCAACTTTTTTTAAAAAAAAACTTTCATAAAACATTTTAAAAACAAAATAATAACACAAATACAACTCCTTATAGTTTTGGCCGATACATTTTCCAAGTCAAAAATGTTTTTTATCCTTCTTTGAAAATAGGATGGAAAGAAAGCTTTAGCCCATCATCTTTAAATTCGACCTTTGAACATTTGATATACCAAATTCATTTTTATGTTGTAAAAAGTGTTAGCCATATTAGCTTTGAATTAATCTCAGTTTTGATATAACTAAAACTTAAGCATAATTAGCTTGTGTTTAAATATTTTCAAGATTAGTATTTTTTTCATGAAATATTTTGTAAACACTTTGAAAAATACTAGAATGTGTTTTAACTCCCTCAAGCACTCAAAAATGTGTTCTTATTACATACTTTTATATAAAACACTTTTTAGATAAGTTTTACATGTTTTAAAGTCATGAAAAACCTCTTAAAATTGATTTTCATATGAATATATCGATACACTATGTGTATGTATCAATATAGTACTTGGCAGTAGCTAAATAACCTTAAAATGCAAAAATCATTGTTCATGTATCGAGACAGATTATTCTGTATTGATACAACACTGTTTTGTATTGAGACAAATCATTCTGTATCAATATAGCACTGTTTAAGGATCATATTTTAGACCGTTAAACATAATGTATCGATACCTACTTAATTGTATCAATACATAGGCATATGAAACAACGGGAAATGACATTTTGAAGGCTCCAACGGCTATATTCCTTTACCAAATATCCCCAATGACTATAATCATGATCAAGGCCTCACTAACACTTTCAACAAGAGGAAGAACTAAGAGATTGTGCTTAGAGTCATATCTTTCATCTTTTCTATCATTTTTGCTAAGTAGTTCATCTTTGTATGGGATTAAATCTTCTTATCATTGTATTTTTTATTTTTTTATCTTTAGATACATATTTCCTTTGAGCCAAAATTCTTATAAACACCTAACCTTTAGAGGTTTTATTTGTTTACACTCAAATCCTTGTAAAAGGGGAAGGTTACTACTTAGCCATTGAAAAGTAGAGAAGGTTTATACTTGCCTTCAAAAATAGTGAGAGAAGGTTCTATCTTAGCCATAAAAGATAGGGGTAGAGGTTTCTATCTTAGCTTTGAAAGATAGAGAGTGTAAAGGTTATACCTTGTCCTTGAAAGGTAAACAATTCAAGTTAGTGAATTATGGAAATCTGAGGCAAGTGAGGCCGAGGTAGAGGACATAGGCAATTGAGGCCGAACCTCTCTAAATTATTGAGTTTGTTTCTCTTTCCCTTTTCTTTAATTTCTTTTCTATTCACTAACTTGCACTCCAAAGTTTATTGTTTAGATTTCTCAATTTTATTTATTAAAGTTTTAATTTACCAAAATTTTAAGAAATCAATTCACCCCCTCTTGATTTCATTCACCACTAAAAGGTTTAACAAAAAAGGTGATTTTGGTTGTGATTTATAGTTTAAACTGAACCAAAGACTAATTGGAGGAGTTAGGAAAAACATTTTTAAAGGATAAAGAGGCTAACTTAAAGTTAGACTCTTTGGATTTTAATCTGGCTTAACTATCACATAAACTGAAATAGCCTAGGATCATTAAGTTCATAACCGTCTTTGCTCTCTCTAAAAATTCAAGGTAGCCATAACAAGCATGCACCACAATAGATTATCATCAAGGCAAACATAATGAGTATGGAAACAACAGGCAAAATGATTGAACATGCACAAAAATAGACCATTATCAAGACAAGCACAATGAGCATGTCAACAAGTAAAATGTGTGAATGAGCAAAAGCAAATATCAAACATAACATTGAAATGTCCAACATTCTCAAGATTTTTTAAAATATAAAACCCCATTTTTTATCAAAGCTCTTGAAAGATCTTTTATTTTTTTAAAAAATAGAACTTTTCTTTTAAAATGAAGAGACAAAGAATCAACACTGAAAGAAAATCAAGAAAGAAAAGTTGTGAGTAAGATATATTTACAAACCTTTTTATTTTCTTTTATTTCTTTTATTTCTCTTATTTTGTCCTTTTTTTTTCTTGGTCAAATGCCTTTCTAGCCTTCTAAATACCTTGGCCAAATGGCCTCAAGGCTGATCTTTTTTTTTTTTCACCTATACCAAGTCTACCTCTCTCACCTGTGCCAATTTATGTCCTTTTTTGCCATTTAAGGTCTTTTTTAGCCACCTATGTCCTTTTTCTTTCCTATCCTCTTTTTCTCTTTCAAATTACCCTCATTCATCCTCTAATTTCAACTTTATACTTTTTATTCCACCACTATGCTCCTTTCATCTTTTTAATTTCAACTTACCCTCATGTAAATTCTAATTTTACCCTTTACTTTTCTTTTAATTCCCACTTATTTTTCTTCAAAATTATCCCTACCATTTTTTCTTTTTTCATAGGTAATATTTCTCTAATTAATTATATAACTTAGAAGACTAAAAATATTTAGCCCAAAAATTAAGGAAAATTACATTTCTAATGATTTGGACAAAATTAATTGTTTGTTTTACTGATGAAAGCACAATTAGTTGCCTTAGAATTAGAAAAAGAATCAAAATCGATTTGAAAAAAAAATATCAAAAGTGCTTGGAAGAATTGGAAGGAGGAAAAGCCAGAAGAGATTTATTTCACTTTACAAAAAGATTTGACTAAAAGTGATACTTAGAGCTAATCAGATTGGACAAGAGAAATACATAATTAATAATGCAAACTTATCACTTAATCAAGTGATACAAGGTTTTCCTTTATATTAGCAGTATAATTAGGAATTATAAGCCACTAATTGGATGAAGCCTAAGAGATTTATATGACTTTGCACGGATTTAAAAGGTTACAATTATGAGATTTGACAAGAATTAAAGTTGAGTTTCTAAACTATAGTTCACGATCACTGTATTACTAAAAAAGGCATTGACAATGCACATAGACTAGTTTATGCTAAATAATCTTGCTTGTGGAAGCATACAATTTGTTCTCATAAGGTTGAAGTATTGGGATACTTATGAATATCATGTAGGTGTTGTTAGAGAACAAGTTCACTAAACTTGATTTGCAATGAGAATTCCATTTGGTATTATCATTTAAGTGTCCATGAAAATATTCTCATGTGTCAATTGTGTAATTAGTCCTTAGACTTATAATACCAAGTTATTTTGTAAGGATAATGTTGTTCGTTTATTTCATCATGATGGGCTCAGAGAAATGACGCCAAAAGAAAGTAATTTTGGTATAGCATGAACAATATGAAGATGGATGAGTGATCTTAAGAAGATTTACCACTATAAAAGACATTGAGACATATCTCACTTGCTCCTGGGCTAGTTTAACTAGGTAAAGTCTTTAGCTAAAACATGATAAATTTAAGAGAAATTATTTCTCTAACTTCACTAGTTTAACCATGAGCTAGAATGACTAATATGGATAGACTCATGAGTAAATGCCTCACCATGCTTATGATCTTTCCTGGATATTTTCTAAAAGACTAGTCATACACTAAATATTTTATCCCTCAAACCTTGGATAAATTATGATTCTTGTAGTGTATAGTAGAAAGCAAGGGTCATATCCATAAAGATTGTTCTTAATTATAAGTTATTAATGCAAAAATCTAATCTAATATGACAAGACATATTAAAGAGACTTCACAAAATATATAAACTAAACTTTGACAAGGGGTTTGATTAGATTGAGAAGCAAATAAAGTAAAATTATAATTTATGAAAATGAAATTTATATCTAACAAGGAACAATAATGATGCAGACACCTCATTTTATCTAGGCCAATTTTTAGTGTCCCGTGACTTAATTAAAAGATTATATAATAAAATAATGAGGTGACTATTGAGTGCTAAGTCACCAGGAACTATTAGATGATACGACACTAGGCAAAAAATTTTTTTGGGAAGGTTTAAAATGCCTAGGGACCATATTAAAAAATGAAAAAAAGTCATCAAAGGTCAATATTCGAGGTGCCATCAAGGTCATTTGAGCAAGCACGAGTTAATCATCCATCATTCCATTGAGGTGAAATGTCCAGGGAGTCAAAGGTGCATAAAATCTGAATTTGTATGAATAGGTATCAACAAATGGCCTCTGGGTATTAATACATGGCTGCCACATCGTAAAAATCCAAAAAAGCACTGTTTGTGTGCCATGCATCAATACAATTATTGATGGTATTGATATAAAAGGTGTCGAAGCTAAAATTGCTATTTTGGCCAACCAATACTGATATAAAGAATGCTGGTGTCGATACCAAGCTTCAAGTATTGATACTAATTTCATTGTATAGATAAATTGAACAAATATTTGCTTTAAGTATCGGCTCAAAAATCATAGTATCGATGCTTAGGCAAAAATTTGTTCCAAATGTCGATACAAGAAGCAATTTTATCAATACACTAAGGCTAAACCTTCAGCTCATGCCATTTTCACCCATTTTTCACCATAATATCAAAACATGAATTTGGTCACGACTTTACCCATAAAAATATTCAATCTCAGATATAACTTCCTAAATATCATATTGATTTCATTTATTGGGCTTAAACATTTTTGAATGGTCCATTAAGCTTGTTATAAAGGCATTTCATGATTTATGTGGATAGATAAAGGGCAAGTTTAACTTTGCTTTGTATATCAGCTCATGCATGATTTGTTATTGCTCCTAGAGGTGTACAGCAACCAATAAAATGTTAAAAGGTTGCTTCTCGGTACAATGAATCACCATTTTATCTACCTTAAATGTCCCAAATGCCCTTCCTTTGCTAGGTTTTTAATGACTAAGATTGAGTCCTATATAAGATATGGTATGAGCTCAGCCAAAAAACCTTAGACATATATTTACATCAGCCACCACACTCTAAAAATCCTTATTCCCGTAGCTCCTCCTTAGCCCTTCCAAAAATCCTCCTAAAACCCTCTAAAACCATCACTATTCCTCACAAAACAGTTCTCTATGGATATAATAACCTCCAAGCTTATTCCTAGCCACATTTTCTTGTTAAATCATAGCAAGAAAAAGGCAAGAATGTGAGCTACAACTTTAAAATCCTTCTCGTTGACATTGTCAACAAGGTTCCTAAAAGCTTTTAGGGTATATTTTTCATATTTTCTTCCACCATTCACTTGTTTTTGCATTTTTATCATTTTGATAAGCCTTGATATATTAACCATTACCTTAATCTTAGAATTCTCATGAATTTTATGGCCTTAGATATGGTGGATATAGGATTTATGATGCTTCATCGACTCTTCCATCATGTTTCCTCACTTTTATGTATTGGGTCTATCTTGAAATTCTAGCAAGCTTTTCTTCTTTTGTTCAAGCATGTTTCTATCATCTTTAAGGTAATATTCTTGATGTCATGCATTTGACTAACATCTTCATGCATTCTTATGCCTATTTTTTCATTATTTTTTTGCTTAAATATCATCTTTACATATTGGAACATGTCTACCATGTTTATTGTTATGAACATCATCTTTTGGTCATTAAATGTTTGTCAAAATGCTTGTTTTTTGCTTGTCAAAAATCTATTTTCCTAAAAACCTCCTAATTTAAGGCTATCTTAACCTCAATAAATAAGGATTATTGAGGTCATTAGACTTTCAATCTTAAGAAAAATCAAGTTTTCTTCATTTGGATTCAAGCTTTATTGAGTCTAAATGTTTTATTTTCAAAAATAAAATGCCTTTCAAGAGTCTAAAATTGATTTTGCTTTGATTTATGGCCTAAAGTCCTTGTATTAGGTGACATGGTCAATGGGCTATTTTATTGTCCCAAACTACTCTGGGATTATGTAAATGAGCTCATGAAGCCCATATCACTCAATGATTTCTACCATGGACATTCAGATGTCCACACCCTAAGTTAGCCCTAAGAAGCTCGAAAAAATAAAAAATTCCCCTATTTTTGCCTTGAGAGCATTATTGCTATGACTTAAAAATTCATTTTCAAACTTTAAACCTTTTTTACAAAAATTTTAGTATTTTTCCCTAGAAGGGCATCAAATTACCATTCCAATGGTGTCTTGTTTGCCTTCTAATCATTCTAGATGACGAGATTTTTTGAATCAATAATGTCTGGAACCCTTAGATTTAGCAATTTGTATTCTATTTAGGCTATTTCAGCCCATTTGATGATTTTTTTATTTTTTAAAAATATTTTTCCTAAAAATTTTATGAAATTCCCTTTTTGGAAATGTATCTTTGCGATCTAATGATTTTATATGAGCCATGAATGATTTTTCAAAGTTCACCATACCTTTTCACCTACATGTGTTGTCATTGTCGTACTTAACACAACTAAAAATTATTTCCACAAGAAAGGTGGTTTTTTTGGATTTTTAGGATAATTTTAAATTAATACTTGTCAAGTCACGGTACCTTACTCAACTCTTAGACTGTCTGAATTTGCTAGAATAAAATTGGAATGGGGAACAACACGATGCTGTCCCTTATTTTCAGTATTAGTCAAAGTTAATTGATTTTTTTTTTCAAATCTCGCTTTGAGGCATTCGAATGTCTTTAAAAGGACCCGATTAGTCCCTTTGAGTCAAATATATGCGTCAACCTGATAGGCCCAGATGCAAAAGTAATCTTCATCATGCCACTTCTATTTTTATCAGTTTCCTTTTTTTAATAAAAAATGACCTATTTTGTCAAGAATTAATAAAAAATGTCACCTTGTTATGAAATTGTTGAACTTTTATCAATTAAAGTCTTTCAACCATATTTTTTATAAATTGCCAAAATTTTCACTCATGGGGATACTCCAAACTCATTTTTCGAGGAATACTCCAACCTCACTTTTAAAAAAAATTGTCAAGACATAAAACCTTTTTCTCTCCCAAATTATTTCGGATTTTTGCAAAATTAAAACCCAATTTTCACACCCTAATTAATCAATGGATCCAAACGCATCTCCAAAATTGTTGACTCGGTTATTTCAACATAATCAATGACAATTATGAGATACATTCTAATTATGCATCCCTCTTTTTTTTTGCTATTTTGTGTGATTTATTTTACGCAATATTTCATAGTCTTAACAACATATTTCTTTTGTGATGGTCATCCTACATCCATAGTTTCAAAATCATTTTTTTAAGAAAAATTATAAGGCAATGTTTCACATTGGTATCTCTCTAGTGCTTGACATTAAATATCCAATTTTCAAAATTAAATTTGAAGAACATTTTGATGAAATCCTTATGTTCCCTATTTCTCCAGGGTGCATATATGATTTAAATTATTGTCTAAAACCTAGTTTATTTTATTTAAAATCATGTATTAAAAGGGGATTATATTAAAATAATGACAAGTTAAAACTGAGGAAACCAAAATCATGTTAAGACATGGCTAGAAAAGTATGATTTCAAGTGTTGCGAGAAGTTTTGCATCTCTTTATGTGTAACCAACTCTGGAACCCAGCCGTCGAATCTCTGAACCATGTAGACAATGGAATCAATGTTTCAAGTTTCATATCTCGGAATATCAGTTTTAATAAGCATTCAATCATGCCTAGCCTAAATGATCAGTAGTGACTCCAAGCATTGGCCACTTTATGGTGGCCATCTAAGATTGGTTAGACAAGCGATTCATTCGACAATCCCCCTTCATGAAAAAAGGATGAGAACTTGCACTTTCTTACTTCCATTGCATCAAAAAAAGAGAGTCTCGATCGATAGTACACTTCTTCATTAAAAGAAATAATATTTTTAAGTTGCTTGCACTTTCTTTCACGATGAAGGCCAAGGGCATGGTGCTAATTACTTGGCCTCTCCACTCAGGACTAATTTAAAGAGTTAGGCCTATGACTAGTCGTATCTTGCTTAGTTCTTGGTTTCTACAATTTTTTATCATTATTCAATATAATCCCCTTCTATTTTTGTCCATTAATCTTTTATTTGTAATGATTTTTATCATATGATTGTCATTCCCAAATAAGTATTGATTCGATAAATATGGTAATATGGGGGTAAATAAAAGATTTGACTATTTCCCTGATACACACCATGCACATGCATTTGCATTAGATTACCACCAAACCCCATGGTGAAGTTAAGGTCCCAATTATTAAGAGGAAGTGAGATATCTGCCTTCATGAGTACCCTTTTGCATAGGCATAGTAATACCTTTTGGGGTGTAATTACCTATGTCTCTTATGAGTAATCCTCCACATTGGATTGAACCTGTTCCAACAAAGCTACAATTGACCTAGGATTAGGGTGTTCAGCTGTCCTTACCAGATGAAGAAGTAATTCTGATATCGATCTAGATGTCAAACCTAAACCCATATAGTGAGCCTTATGAGCCAAACTATGTTAAGTCATACCGAAATATTGCTAGAATGGCTCAAAGAATAAGGATACTAAGGGAAACATTTCTAACTTTTACTCTTGCATACCATAGTTACATAAGTGATAGTGAATGAAAATTGTAGCCTACGTGTGTCATTTCAATGTCAGAACACACCATTATGCTATTAGATTGATGCGTAACCCTTGTTACTAAATGAGTGATGGCAAATAAATGTCGTCACTTGCAAAGCAACCATGTCACCCTAAAGAGACATGTCTAACCTAAATAAGCTGTTATGCTATCTGAATGGCGACTTAACGCATATCATATATTAGGCAGAGATGAATGAACATACCTAGTCATTTAGTTTCATCGCTAAAAGGCATTATATCGTTTACCAAACAAGTCGTTATGCTATTCGACTGATAGCTTAATGCATGTTAAGCATCAGGCAATGGCATACGCATGTGCGTATATTGTTAGCTTATCTTTACAGGTATCATATCACCTCGATAAAGGCAATTTTAACCTGAATACATCATTATGCTACATACAGGTACTTAGCTTGTCATGATACCTATAATTGTCATGTCTACTCCTAGGTATCGTAGTGCCTATTGCCAGGGCACTTTTTACATGTAGTTCCCATTCTTCTTATCTGTTGATTTTGTATTACCACTAACCTATTTCCCTTTCTTTTTTTTTAATTGTTACATGCATCATGCATCATAATCATCATCATGGGATAATTGGTTTGGGGCTCAATGTTCAACAAAGGGTGTCTGTTATAGAGCAACAGTATGTTCCTATCCTCAAATCTTTTGAAGAAGTTAGGATATGTGAGAAAGTCAGCAACTTGAAGACAAGGACATCTTTAACTTGGTCATGGCTCGAAGACACATGAAAAGGGCAAGATAGATCTTGAAGACATGCGATGGACATAGTCAAAGTAGCCCGATCTTTGAGGCGAGATATTATACCTATTGGAGATCATGAACGAAGGTCATTTAAGTTTTTCAAACATGTGAAATAATACAATCATGTCAGACACCTTTAGATGCAATTATGTGTGATCAAACTCAGTTTGTTGCTTCATAAAGGTGTTATTGGTGAAGCTATCCTGCAACCCAATTATCTCTTGCTTTTGCATAACTAACTTGATTCTTTTACTACTTTATTCATATCAATAATTATTCACTATCATGATTCTATACTTAACATCATTCTATCATGAGCAATCATCAATAAACACATGTCATAAGAGTCTAATATACAAAGGTGATAAAATTGCAAGGGATTTTGAAACCAAGTAAAGAACACAGAACCGATTATCTTACACTACTATAATACTTACCGTCATAAGCAAGTCATGGAAATGATCACCAGCCACGCATTGAGCGACTCGAGTTGATGTATAAAGAGTATCAAGGCAAGATGCTTCATTAACAAGAGGAAATGCAGGCACAAATCATGAAGCTTATAGAGCTAATAATAGCCTCCACTAAAGAAAAAAAGGGTAAGCTAGTGTCACAGATACTAAAAAGGAGCCACCTAATCTGAAAAATCACCTATCAGTAGTATTGAGGCTACTCAAGAAGGGACTCATCTAGACCACCAACCTAATACAATATTGACCCCACTAGTACCCCCAATCATCTATTTAAATCCCACGGTGACAAATCCATTTATGCTCGGATGCTAAGGGTGAATAGGGAGTCTCCCTAACCGATCCCATAACCTTTAACCATAATGATCAAGAAAAGTCAGATGGTTAGAAGTTTGCAATGTCTACTGATGAAATGAACAAGTATTAGTAGTTAGAGAAGCATCTTCGAGCCATCGAGGGAAGTGACAAGTTTAGAGATATTGACGTAGAATCTTTATCTCTAGTAACCTTGTCATTCTCCTAAAGTCGACGGTACCAAAGTTTGAAAAGTTCAATGGAAACACTAATCCTGCTATGCACATCCAGATGTGTCTTAGAAAAATGGTTGGATACGAGAAAAAACAAGTAACTTCTCATACACTACTTTAAAGACAGCTTGACCAGGGCAGTCATCTGGTGGTATATGGAGCTTGATAATGTCATTGGCTAATCTGGCTAAACCTTCTTGAGTCAATAATAATACATTTCAGATAGGGTTCTCAATTGATTTTCTCTCATGAACCTAGAAAAGAAGCCTATCAAGAGTTTTAGGGAATATGCTCAAAGATACAGCTTTAGTCTATCCCTTTCTAACAAAAAAAAGAAATGACCATGAGATCCATTAACATTTTATATAGTTCGTATTATAAAAAATTGGTGGGGAATGCCACTAAAATGTTCACTGACTTGGTTTTATCTGGCGAGATGATTCATACAGCAATTAAAAGTGATAGGATATCCATGTTGAGTCATCTGGGTCGAGTAAAAAGCCTGCTACTAATAAAAAGAAAAAGGCAAAGCAAATGGCATAAGCTACGCCAACCCTTTTCAACTAAATATTAAGTGCCCAATCTTTATTACTTTGGTTCACTTACACTAACCCAGTCATGATCGTTTCCCAGCCAATTTACGCCATTACTTATAACCCATCGTTCATTACCCCATCGAATTGCCCATAAAACAACCAATCACAAACCAACCAAAATATTAACAATCTTGCGAACAACACACCAAACAATTAGGGTGCAAACTAGTGAAGACAGCAGTTCAACCCTATCCCTATGACCTACAAAGAACTTTATTAGGCTTTGTTCCAAGGGCATCTAGTCACTTCCGTGTATGTCCTAAAAAAGAAACCTTTCTACCCTTGATGGTATAATCCTAATGCCTATTACGATTACCACATTGGGGCCACGAGGCATAACAATGAAAACTATATATTTTTTAAACGAAAGGTCCAAAACCTTATTAACTTAAAGGTCTTACAGTTTAGGACAAATCAGGATCCAAAATATTGTTGCAGACCTTCTACCTAATCATGCCAAACCAGGTGTGAACATGATCAGTGTCAATAACCTCTATGTCAATGCCATCAATAATCAACTAAGTCTATTAGAGCTAAGTGACAGATCCATTGCACTTTGCCAGAACATGCTCTTAACAACAGAGTTGTGTCAAAAGCCCTTATGCTTTTTTGGTCTGTTTCCATATAATGTCAATAATTAAAACCTACTTGCTTATGCCTAATAGCAATTCTGTATGCCTATCTTTATTTTGCACCTTTGCCCAAACCCTTTGTCTATATATATATTTGCCTATCACTCACCTTTTTAGGTGCCATAATAAAAGTGACATGGATACTTTCAATGAGCTTCCAAAGATCGATTTTGAATAATCAATTTGTACTAGTGAAGTTGATTCTAAAAAAGATTCTGAGAGAGGTCCTATGCCATTAGAATTGTCAGAATGCTTAAACCTTTTGTTTGGTCAATCTGAACATAAGGTCATTTATGGCTAGGGCAAATTAGTGACTATATGGAACCTACTTTCAAATACAGAGAGAAAAATATCGAGACATGAATTTGAATGCTATATCATGTGATCAAGACATTTAACATGTTTTCTAAGGGAACCTTGTTTGAAAGAATGACTTATTAGTTCATGTAGTTATGTTTGAAATGAAAGACGACCATCTCTTTTTTTATTTTTTCATAAATTATAAAATCATTCCCCTTGTTACCCTCTTTGAGCATAATGAACTCATTCTTTTGATAACCCCAATCAAAGATCACCCTTCACATTAGGGGCATGAAAAGCTTTTTAAGGGAAATAGGATAAACACCTATTTCTATAATTATTAAAATGCCCGACATTAAGGGGCAAATACAGGATGTATTAACTCATCAAAGTCTAAATTTCCATCCAAAATAAAAAAAAATTAATATCAAAGTAAAAAAAATCAAACTAATCAAAAATCGAATTTAAAATCAAATCAAAATAGAGAAAACTAAAAAATAAAGACATCAAAACTAAAAAGGACAAAAGCCTTCACAAAAAGAAATGATCCTTAATGCGATCACCCTTAAACACTAAATATGGGTACGTATAACTTTTCTGTCAAAACTTTAAACCACAGCTTCTATTACATACCTCGAAAAGTCCATCTCGATCACGCATAGATATCAAATTGATGACCCCATTCTTTGAGAAATTATCTTTTTTGGAAAATTTTAAGTTTCCTTAAGGGCCATGATGAAAAAGTCAATAAAAAAAGCAAAAAAAGAGTTAAAAAAGAAACGAATGAAGCTCTAAAGTGAAAATAAAAAAATGATAGTCTAGAGCAAAGTTGAAAATCCTGAATTCATCTTTAATGTTGCCCAAATAGCGACAAAAGAAAAAATCATCCCATCCAATCAGAACGCTGTCAAGACCTTTAGAGTCTCAAGATGTCTAAAATCCTTATGGGTCAAGAAAAGAGGTCCAGTTTCTAAAACCTCCACTAGAATGCTTCTTAGAGTAATACCTCTTAATTAGGACCAGTATTTGCTCTAAAGGCTTTCCAAACAAGTTCTTGAGAGCTAGGGCCATTAGCCAAGGCTAGCACCTGTTAAATTGTCTCATTTACAACCTAAGTGTCATGATAACATCTCAAAAAATCCAAGTGGAGAAATATTCATTTTTGTTTCTTGATGAATTTGTGAAAGTCCAGACCAATGACCATTTTATATCGATTCGTGACCCTATAGTGACAACCATCTTAATCCAACCTTCTTGGTTAGCCTAAAAAATCTATGGTATAAGTTGTTAATATCTTAAACTCTTGACCTATCTTGTCAATATATCACACCCAAACCAAACCTTATCTAAACTGAATCAGATGATACCCAAATACCTATTAGAAAAAACCTCAGTCAAACCTCTACCCACCCTTGTTATATCTAATCAAACTTAAGCTGGCTTTGATTAAATCAAGTCAAAATTCTAGCCAGATTAGATTAAACCTTAGCCAAATCAAAGTCAAACCTTGCTTAAACCTTACCCTAGTTAGAGGGATAAGGAAGCGAATTACCTAAATTTAAGGTAACTATAGAATGTTAAAGGAAAATCTTAGGGGTCTTCAAAAGATTTAGTCGCATCACACATGTTGATTGTTCGAAAGAGATCTTAGGGCACATTAGATGAAGCATTCATGTCATGGTTATCAGAGGCATCGATCTCCTAAAAGATTACATTTTTTGCCATTTACCTTGCTATCATTATACATTTTTATCAAACATCAATGCAATTATATCATCTTTCTTTCCATGAATGAAACATTATCTTGTTTCTTTTTAACCCTTTTTGCATTACATCTGCATTACGTTATGCTTGTCGTTTAATTGATAATACTTAATAATCGAATAAAATTCACATTAAGATTCTTGATATTACATTAGAAGACAAAAGCAACATAAGAAGCTCTATTCACACTTTGATTGTCAAGACCATGAATCCCTCACACTCAATGCCTACCTGTCATGATCATGTGTCCATCTTTCTCAGTTTCAAGAGTCATCCGTCATGAAAAGCCATCAAACCCTAGCCAAACTCATACATCACAGTCAAAATCCTAACAAAAATTAAACATTAACCAAACTAGTCAAGCCATACAAACAATAGTCCCAATCCTTAAACTATTAATAAAACCAATAGACCCTGTTAGAAAAGATCATCACATATCCTGAGTCAAGAAATATAAATCCCTAAAATTATCAAAAAAGTCATTAGACATCCCCAGTTAAGAAACATGGTCACCCAAATTCTCACACTATAAGAAGAGCCCATTTGATACCCTAAGTTAATAAAATGATTATCCCAACATCATATCACCCAAGAAAAGCCATGATCTCAAAGCCCATTAAGTCTAAAATTAGCATTTCGAACTGTGGCATCAAGGAAACATTTATCAGATTTTTCAATCAAAAAGATATATCGCAATGTCTATTCTTGTATTAGACTTTATGTCATGATCATACAGTCATATCATCAAGAATGTTGCACTTGTTTTACCATATCATGCATTCATACTATCATCATATAACATCATTTTGTCAACATTGTATCAAGCAATGTCTATCGAGCCTATAAGAACTTCTTCGTAAGAATCATTGATATCAAAAATAAATAAATCAAAGGGTTGCTTAAGTAAAAATCCTATCTCTCCTATGTCATCAGAGGTCTAAGCCAAGTGATGCCGCTAGGTCAGTCTCGACTAATTGACCTATGTTAAGAAAGTTTAAGCCTAATGATGTCGGTAGGCTAAATCTAGCTAATCTGCTATGTCAAAAAAGTCAGAGCCTAGTGATACTAGTAGGCAAGTCTCGATTAACTAGCCTACGTCATCAAAAGTCTAGGCCTAGTGACGTTGATAGGTCAGTCCCAGCAAATTGGCCCATGTCATCAAGAGTCAAAAATCAATGATAGTGGTAGGTCAGTAGCATATTTTATTAAAAGTCTAAGCACAATGACAGTGATAGGTAGGGCCGAAGGGTTGTCATCTTATAAAAAACACATGTCAAAAACTTTTGTTAAGAATGTTTATCAAGAACCCTTATCAAAAATCTTTATTAAAAAATAGTTTCAAAGTCTAATGTTATTGGAATGCCATGATTCGGCTTATTGGCATCTTCATCAATAACCTTTGTTAAGAACTTTTGTCAAAAACTTTTGTCAAGAACCTTGTCATGAACATTTGTCAAGAATATTTTCAAAGTCCAAAGTTGCTAGAATGCAGTGCTTTGGCTTACTAGCCTTTTTGTCCAAAACACTTGTTAAGAACCTTTGTTAAGAACTTTTGTCAAGAACCCTTATCTTGAACCTTTCTCAAGAAATCTTTTTAAAGTTTGATGTTATTGGCTGTGATTCAGTGTATTAGCATTCTATCATTTTTTAGTCAAACCCAAGGATAGGTTAAGCCTATGATCATAGTCTAGGTCTTTTATCCAAAACTTGTTAAAAAATCCTTTTAAAGTCTGACATTCTTGGCTATGATTGAATGCATTAGCATTTTATCATTTTTAAGTAGAACCTAGGAATAAATCGAGCCTAGGATCGTACTTTGGGTCTTTTATCCAAAACTTATTAAGAAATCCTTTTAAAGTCTGATGTTGTTGGCCTTGATTTGACACATTGGTATTTTGTCATTTTTAAGTCAAACCTAGGGATAGGTTGAGCCTAGGATGGTATTGTAAGTCTTTTATCCATAATGTCAAGAAATCCTCTTAAAGTCCAACGTTACTATCTGTGATTCAGTGCGTTGGCATTCTATCATTTTTAAGTTGAACATCAGAATAGATTAAGCTTAGGATCATATTCAAGGTTTTTCATCCAAAACCTATCAAGAAATCTTTTTAAAGTCTAACATTGCTGGTTATGATTTGGCACATTAGCATTTTGTCATTTTTAAGTCTAACCTAGGAAGAGGTCAAGCTTAAGATCATAGTTTAGGTCTTTCATCCAAAACTCATCAAGAAATTCTTTCAAAATCCAATATTGCTAGATGTGATTTGGCACAGTGGCATCATAGCCATCGTTAAATTGAACCTAGGGATAGTTCGAGCCTAGGATCATAGTCTAAGTTTTTCATCCAAAAATTTAAATTTTATCTTTTTGCCAAAAAACTTAGAATTGTTACCTAAAAATTATTTTTATCTTAGCGTTGTATTGATTTTAGTTTTTTTATTACAAAAACACGAGGCAGCAACAAGCATGTCATGGATAAAATGGTGTCTATCAGTCTTTCCCTTATTCTTGATATTCAGTAACAACCAAAAAAAGGCAACTATAGACACATTATTTTGTCTAAGCCAATTTCTACCGTCTAGTGACTTAGTTAAAAGATAATAAAATAAAATAATAAGGACAACTACAGGCTGTCATGTTAGCAGGCACTATTAAACAATATGGTGCTAGGCAAAAATTATTTTACGAAGGTTTGAAATGCTTAGGGACACATATTAAAAAATAAAAAAAAAGGCATCAAAGATCACTATTCGAGGTGTCATCAAGGTCATTTTAGAATGCACAGGCAAGTTATCCATCATTCCTAGCTAAGGTAAGATGTCCAACGTCAGATGTGCATAAAATATGCATTTGTATGAATAGGTATTGAAATATGCCTTAGGCATCGACACATGGCCACCATATCATTAAAATCCAAAAAACTGCTTTTTGTATCGATACCAGATGCCATGTATCAATACAATTGTTAATGTATCAACATAGGAGGCCTTTGTATTAATATAAAATTATGCAAAACCTAAAATTACTATTTTAGCCAACCAATATCAATATGAGGATTGATAGTATCGATAACAAGCTCCAAATATTGATACCACTTCATTGTATTAATGTATTAATTGAAAATTTGCTTTAAGTATTGATACAAGAAGTATAATATCGATAGCTGGGAAAAATTTGTTCCAAGTATCAATGCAAGAAGCAATTTTATCAATACATCAAGGCTAAAATGCCTAGTTTGTACCATTTTCACCCCTTTTCAGCATAACATCAAAACATGAATTTGGTCATGACTTTGGCCATAGATTCAATCTTAAACATAACTTCCTAAAAATCATATGGACTTTATTTTTGGGCTTAAACATTAGGTTTTAACATTTTTTAAATGGTTCATTAAGCTTGTTACAAGGGTATTTCATGATATAACGTGGATAATTGAAGGGCAATTTTGAATTTGCTTAGCATATTAGTTTGTGCATGGTTTGTTACTACTGCTAGAGGTGTACAACAACCAATAAAATGCTAAAAAATTGCTCCTTGGTATAATGACTCACCATTTTATCCAACCCAAATGTCTTAAATGCCCTTCCTTTACTAGGTTTTTAAAGACTAAGATTGAATCCTATATAAGGTATGGTATGAGCTCAGCCAAAAAAACTTTACATACACATTTATATCAGCCACCGCACTTCAAAAATCCTTATTCCCGTAGCTTCTCCTTAGCCCATCCAAAAACCTTTCTAAAACCCTATAAAACCATCACCTTCTTAACAAAATAGCCCTCCATCAATATAAAAACCTTCAGCCTCATTTTTAGCCACTCTTCTTATTAAATCATAGCAAGAAAAGGAAAAAAGGTGAGCTATAACTTCAAAACCTTTTCTGCTCATATTGTCAACAAGGTTTTTATAACTTTTAGGGTATATTTTTCATTATTGTTCACCATTCTCTTGTTTTTGCATTTTTTATCATTTTAATGAGCCTTAATAAGCTGACCATGACCTTATCTAAGGATTCTTATACATTTTATGGCCTTGGATATGGTAGATATAGGATTTGTGATGCTTCATTGATTCTTTTATCATGTTTTTTCACTTCTATGTGTTGAGTCTATCTTAAAAATATTTTTGATGCTATCTAAAAATTTAAACAAGCTTTTCTTTCTTTGTTCAAGCATGTTTATATCATCTCTATGGCAATATTCTAGATGTTATGCATTTGACTAATATCTCCATGCATTTTTATGCTCATCTCTTCACATGATTTCTTTATTTTCTTGCTTAAATATCATCTTTACATATTTGAACAAGTTTACCATGGCTATTATCATTAACATCATCTTTTGATCATCAAATGTTTGCCAAAATGCTTGTTTATTAATTTGTTAAAAATCTGTTTTCCTAAAAACCCCCAAGTTAAGGCCACATTAACTTCAATAAATAAGGATTAACATGGACTTAAGGTGTTTTATTCAATAGACTTCCAATCTTGGGAAAAATCAAGTTTTCCCTGTTTGGATTCAAGCTTTATTGAGGGCAAATATTATGCTTTCAAAAATAAAAATGCCTTTTAAGTGTCTAAAATTTATTATGCCTTAATTTGTTGCTGAAAATCCTTGTATTTGGTAACATGGTCAATAGGTTGTTGCATCATTCCAAACTACTCCGAGATTGTGCACATAAGTGTAAATGAGCTCGTGAAGCCTATGTCACTCACCTTTTTTTGCCATAGACATTTAGATGTCCATGGCTCGAGTTTGGCCTTAAGAAACATTAAAAAAATAAAAAAATTCCCCTATTTTTGCCTTAGTAACACTATAGCTATGGCTTGAAAAATCATTTTCAAACTCTAAACCTTTTATTTTTATAAATTGTTTTGATATTTTTACCTAAAAGGGCATTGAGTTAATTTTCCAATAGTTATTGCTTGTTCTCGGATCATTCTGGATGAAAGGTTTATGATTTTTTGAATTAATGATGTCTAAAACCACTAAAATCAGCGACTTGTATTCTATTTGGGTCATTTTAGGCCCATTAGATGATTTTTTTTGTATTTTAAAAATATTTTTGCTAAAAATTTTATGAAATTCTTTTTTTGAAAAGGTATTTTTTACAAGATTTCATATGAGCCAAAAATGATTTTTCAAAGTCCATCATACCCTTTCCCCTGCACATGCTATTAGTATCGCACTTAACCCAACTTTAAAAATCATTTCCACCTAGAAGGTTATTTTTTAGGATTTTTGGGATATTGTTACGTTAAATCTTGTTGAGTCACCTTTCTAATGGTACCTCACCTGACCTTTGGACCCTCTAAATTTGCCTGAAATAAAATTAAAAAAAGAGGAATAATGCAATGCTATCCCCTGTTGTCAATATTAGTCAAAGTTAGTTGATTTTTTTTTGAATTCCCACTTGAAGCACTTAAATGTCTCTAAGTGTTCTTGATTAATCCTTTTGAGTCAAATATGTGTCTCAACTTTGTAGGCCCCAATTAAGGCACAAACAATCTTTGTCACGTTACCTCTACTTTTATTAATGTCCCCTTTTTTTATCAAAAATCACTTATTTTATCAAGAAATTGAATTAGTCAAAAAATGTCACCTTCTCAAGAAATTGTCGAACATTTATTAATTTAAGTCTTTCAACCCTAGTTTTTCAAAAATTACTAAAATTTTCACTTATGGGGATACTCCAACCTTGTTTTCTGAGGGGATATTCCAACCCAGATTCTCAAGAAAATCATCAAGACTTAAAATTTTTTCACTCCCGAATCGCTTCAGACTTTTGCAAAATTAAAACCCGATTTTCATGCCTCAATTAATCAATGAATCAAAACGCATCTCCAAAATTATCAACTCAATTATTTTAAGATAATCGATGACGATTACAAGATATACTCTGATCATCTCTCGGCTTTTTCTTTTGCTTTTTTTAGTGTGATTTATTTTACATAATATTATCTTATTTCATCATCTTACTAACATATTTCTTTTGCGATTGTCATCTTGCATACATATTTTCAAAATCAAATTTTCAAAAAAAATTGTAAGGCAATATTCTGTGTCGGTATCTCTTCAGTGCTTGACATGGAATATCTAATTTTTAAAATTAAATCCGGAGAACATTTCAATGAAATCCTTACGTTTCCTACTTTTTTGAGGTGCATAGTGATTTAAATTTTTATCTAAAACTCGAGTTTATTTTATTCAAAAGCATGCATGAAAAGGGGATTATATTAAAATAATCACAAGTAAAAACCAAGGAAACTGAAATCAAGTTAAGATATGGCTAGAAAGGTACCCATTTCGGGCATTACAGAAAGGTTTATATCTCTTTGCGTGTAACCAACTCTTAAACCCAACTGTCAAATCTTCGAACCATGCAAATCATGGAATCAATGTTTAAAGTTTCATAACTTGGAATATCGATCTCAAGGCATTAATCACGCCTAGCCTAAATGATTCATAGTAACTACAAGGGTTGGCTACTCCATGGTGGCCATCTAAGAACAATCAACACAATGTTACTTTACCGTTTTTTCCTTTTCCTAATAAATTAGCTAGACTAAGAAAAAAGAAAAAAGAAATATCATTGAAATATATTTTTATTGACTAATCAGAATTGCCTCCTAGGATCTATAATTGTCTAAAAAAGTCTAACATACATACATTATTAGACCTTTTAAATAACAGTTAAGAAGACCTTATGAAAATTGAACACTTTCGCATAGAAGATGTAAAACAAATATTCGACACTCTAGAAAAGAATAGAAAAGCATTTCAATATTGATTTGCCAAAATTTTTAATCCATTGGATTTATTTCATTTTTTTACTTTAGAAAAAAAACAAAAATGGATTTTGAACCTTCGGCATAATCTATATATTTGGACCAGAATTGAATAAATATATCTAGGGAGAATTCACTTTGACTTTGAGGTGACTACTCCTTAGATATGAACATCATGATATTTTATTTTTAAATTGATTCAATTTAAAAAAGACCTAAAGTTAAGGATTTATCAATCAGTAATGTTGCTTCAATACCTAACCAAAGGGCCACTGCAATACCAATCAAAAAAACGGTTGTCGCTACTGGATGACAAAATGGATTTTGGAATTTATTAACATTTTCCAAAAAGAGGTACTGTTAATAATCCTGCAGGTACTGAAACCATTAAAAGAACACCCAGTAACTTGTTAGGTATTGTACAAAGTATTTGAAATATAGGAAAAAAAATACCATTCAGGTAATATTTCCAAAGGAGTTGCAAATGGATCCATGAGTTCACCAATCATTGAAGGTTCTAGAACCGCTAAGCCTACGTTACAAGTAATAGTACCGAGAATTAATATTGGAAAAATATAAAAAAGATCATAGGCCATGCAGGTTCCCCATAATATTTATGACCCATACCTTTAGCTAATTTAGCACTTAATATAGGATCATTCAAGTGAAGCCTTTTTGTTATTAGGATAGGTGAATTTTTTTAGATTTATCCCTCAAAGGAATAAAACATGATAGTTTTTCATTATCCAGCTCAAGCAAAAATCAATCAAATCAAATGGATACAAACAAATACCCATAAAATAAATCTATATGTTATCCACACTTATATGAATGATTCCATATGTAAGAAAAAAGTTATCCGATTCCATTTTATAAAGTTGCAACTATATATTCCAAGGAATTCTATTTTTATAGGTAAATGCTCAATACCCAAGTAGGTGTACAAATTGATCGTGATCAAGTACTTTTTGGGTTATCTTAGGCCCTATGATTCACCTTTATCCCAAAAGTATATCAAGATTTTTACATACAAAGGATTTACTTGTTACTAATAGAGTCTAGCCTTTGCTTTTCTTTAGATCCTTTATTTTTCTCTGATAGTATAATTAAATCGGGTCGATGTAGAAGAAATGAATACATTTTCATACTATTAAGAAATAAGAAAGTAGAAAAAAAAACTAAAATCTAATTTGGGTTATGCCAAATCCCTTATTCTATTGGATCTTACAGAGCCCTGTTATGAACGACATCATTAGGTCTGATCATAGAAAAGATTCTCTTGAAGTGAACCAACTTTCCTTTGTATGGGGCTTACACAGTGGTTGGAACAAAGACACATTTGGTTGTGAATTCCAATGTAGCAGATAAAGGCATATTTCTAAACAGCCCAATCAATAGTTCAAGTCACACTCCCATAATCCATTTTCTCTTCGGGGAATTCCCTTTATCTATTTATGTCATATCAAATAAATAATAGAATATTGTACAGTTGAAAGGAAATATCCACATCTAAATACATTTCTTATTTTTTTCAATAATACATATTTGTAGCAATGGCATACTATTGTTCCTTCCCCAAGTAGTAAGATAAATGATTGGTTGCAATATAGCTATGGTCTATATTCTCTATGCAAGACTAGGAATGCCTTGTTTATGTATAATTAGGAAATGCATTAACATTAATATAGCAGTAAGAAGGGGTAACACAAAAGTGTGTAAATTATAAAAATGGGTCAAAGTGGATTATCCCACACTAGCACTTCCATGCAATAACTCTACCAAAGGCGATTCTATTACTGAAATAGCTTTCGAAATGCCTGTTACGATTTTGACTGCCTAATAAGCAATTTGGTCCCGAGGTAAGAAATAACCTATTACACCAAAAGATGCGATCAGCATAGCCAAAACCACGCCTGTAACCCCAGTCAATTGTGAGGTTTTTTAAAACCACCAGTGAGATAGATATGAAATACATGCAGAATCATCATTAAAACCATCATACTCGTCGACCATCAATGAACTGATCAGATTAACCAACCAAAGTTAGGTTTAGTCATTATGCATTGAATAGAAGCAAAAGCCTTAGTAACTGTTGGACGATCGTAAAAAGTCATAGCATATCCTATAGGTATTTGTACCAAAAAACAAGCAAGCGCAATTTCCTCATAGACAATAAAATATGTTTACAGAGGAGGAACATATTTACTAGTTATATCATCTGCAATCACCTGAATCTCGAGGCCTTCTTCAAACCAATTATAGACTTTACTGAGATAGGTAAACCAAAAAGACTCCACCCCTGAGAACCGTATATGAGAATTTTATCTCGTACAGCTCAAACAAAAACACCCAAGTAATAGTTGAAAAAAATATGGAATAGAAAGTTTGAAACTTCTTAATCTTTTCATTCAATTTCATCTGAAGACACAAAAGAGTAAAAATCCAAAAGCTCTTTTTTGTAGTTGTAATTATAATGCCAAAAAATCAAGTCAGCGCATTTGTCTTTATGTTGATCATTACAGGCCTCTTCAATATTCTATTTACCTGCTTATTTCTTTTTCTTTGCTTTGATTTGTTATTTGTATGGAATATGGCTTGATTCTTGTTTTCTTTATTTTTGATAAGAATTCTCTTGTTAAGACCCTATGAATCAATTGAAACTTTAGATTCATACCAGAACCGCGATGATTCAATAAAACCTTCAAACTAAGTCCAAAGATTCTTTGAGTAAGAACCATTGGATCATCACTTATTCAATGAATAGAATAGATACAATAAATAAAAATACAAAGAAAAGAAA
>JBBYHM010351291.1:0-14075 GCA_038381775.1 Adansonia rubrostipa
TTGTCCTAAAGTCTCAATGAACATAGTTGCTAGTTACTACATTTATTATATGTGACTGAGATAATTTTTTAGTTACTGCATGTGACATGATCTTTTTTTGAAAAATGAAATTTTGTGGTCGAAATTATTGGAATTAACAACTTCTATCACTTATGTTTTTGTTCTTTATTTTTGTCAAATAAGGTGTTTTATAGTAGAAAAAAGGTTAATAAAGGTATCAGTTAACATTTCAAAAATAAAAAAATAATTTTTTTAAAATGAAAATTATGAAACCTCATAGTTATAGTTATCCTTTGCGTGGACCCTTTATAATATAATATAAGATAATAGTCTTATTTACAGGATAGTTATTAGTTGAGAATAATAATTGTTATACTATTTAGGATATTTTGCATAATAAATTTTTTATTTTGATATTTATCATTTCATGGTAAAAAGGAAGAAATCCTTTTACTGTTTATTTGGATATATCTTAACAATTTACTTGGATATTAGATAAAAGTTCCAAAATAAAGATAGAAGTATATTTAAATTGGTATCCTTCCTATCTAGTACTCACACACATTTTATTTACATCATAAAAAATTTGCACAACAAAAAGAATGATCAAGGAAGAAAGACTAGTTTAATTGTTGGAATCAAGCTTTCAACCACGGTTTTTTCACCTTCTGCATGATTAGGTACGCTTTTCTAAGGGTGAGAACTATGTATTCAATATTCTAAAATATTAAGTTTAATTATTAGTAAACTTAATAATATTTATGGATCAAATTATGAGAATTATATATTCAAGATCCCAAAATAGTAAGTTTAATTATCAGTATATTGATAATATTTATGAATCATGTTCTACATGTAGTATCAGAGCTTTTTAATTGTTGAACGCTTAATTTCTCCATGAATGATTTTGTAAAATTTTGTTTTCCCACATAATTTGTTTTCTTCTATTAAGAAATAAAAAAAAATGAAAGAAAGCCATGTTTAATATTTAGGATGTGTTGAGATTTAATAATTTCTTAAATATGTACTTATATTTTACAATAATTATTGTAAGAGCTATTATTTTTTTGTGCATATTTTATATTTATATAGTTTTCAGTCATCAAAGTGGCCAAACTTTAATGAATACATGCATAAACAAAAGTAATTTATCTGTAATATTATGAAATGCCTATTAGTGAAAATTAAGTTGATAGATGAATGTTAAATAGTCACAATGTTTTGGATTTTTGCCTAAAGATAAATTTATTATTATATAAATAATAAGCATGAATGAGATAAATTAAAATTTTTGGTCAAATGTATTTGTATATCCAAAAACAACAAATATGTTTTTTGAAAAAAATAGTATGTATGGTTTATTTGAAATCTTAATTACCTAATAAATGTTGATATTAATTTTTAATTAATGTTTAATAATAGTATAACATAGTATCTACTCAAAGAAGAATTATATTATGCTTAATTGTTATTTTTGAATCTATAAAATAAATATATCTTGATTTTGGGCATTTATGTATTATTTTGCACCTATTTTAGTTCATTCACATGCTTCATTTGTTGCCATATTTAATGACCTAAACTTCTCTAAATGTTGTGAACAAGTAAAGTTTCACTTAGGTGTGCTAGATCTTGACTTGGCATTATTAGAAGATGAACATGCTATTATTATGGATTTAAGTAGTGAGGATGAGAAGTTACACCATAAGGCATGGGATAAGTCCAATAGATTAAACCTTATGTTTTTGCGAATGACTATTATCAACAACATTAAAGCCACTATTTAACGAATAGAAAGTGCAAGAAAATACCTAAGGTTTGTGGAATAACATTTTCGTTCTATAGACAAGTCATTTATTGGTACTAGGATGGCATAATTCATGACTATGAAGTTTGATGGGTCAAAAGGAATGCAAGAGCACATTATTAAAATGACAAATATTGAAGTAAGGCTAAAATCCTTAGGGATAATAGTGGATAACTCATTCTTAGTGCAGTTTGTTTTAAACTTACTATTTCCTGAATAAGGGCCTTTTCAAATTATTATAACATTACTAAGAATAAGTGGGATATTAGTGAATTAGCTAGTATACTTGTTCAGGAGGAAACATGACTAAAAAAATCAAGTTAATTAGTCCATTAACTTCATAGGTTTCAAGACCATCAAGTATAACAAGAAGAAAGCGCCTACTAAGGAATCTAAGGTTGATAAGAAAGAACAAATGGTAGATAGGTGCCACTTTGTAAGAAACTAAGGCACTATTAGAAAGATTGCTTAAAACGCAAGGCTGGGTTTGAAAAGAAAGGTAGCCTTAATGCTTTTGTATGTTTCCAATCAAACTTAACTGTAGTTCTTTATAATCCTTGGTGGCTTGATTCTGGTGCTAATACTCATTTACTAACATGATGTAGGGATTCCTTACGATCTAAACCATGAACCTAAAGTAAGGATTTTTTTATTCACAAGGAATCACATGAGGGCTCCAATTGAACGCATAGGGACTTATTGTCTAGTCTTAGACTCTGGCTATCATCGAAACCCATTATAGGCTCTCTGTCCATTAGTGTCTAGAAATTTAGTTTCCCTTTCAAAATTGGATATTTCTAGTTTTGATGTTAAATTTGGATATGGTTGTTTTAGTTTAGTTAAGAACACTTATTTTGTTGGTTTTGGTATTCTTACTGACTGTCAATGGTGGATGGTTTAAGGAGCCTGAAGGGTTTATGGCCCCCCTAAAATTTTAGAACCCTTATGCATATATATAATATGTTATGTTAATTAACCCTAAATTGATCCCAAAGTCTAAGCATAACTGTACTTAATTTTTTCCATAATTTATTGGACTCCACTAATCGTTAATCACTAATCATTAATCACATTGTTTGAAATTAGTATGTTAGTTATGAGTAGATCTATCTAAGAGTTAGATTGTCAGTGTAATCTCAAAAGTCTCCTAATATTTAAGAGGGCTTAGACAAATTATTGAACCTAACAAAAGAGTTTAAACAAAAAATGAGCTATGCCTTGGGTATGGGACTTGGCTCGATTTACTATTAATAATATAAATTTTTACTAGGAAACATTTCCTTTATAAAAAATGGTTAATCTCAAGAGAGATCGATCCTTCTACATACAAATTTAGATGGGCTCAGACAACATTTCTACATATTGCACTGAACCTTGACAAAATTTTTTATCCATATTTTTATCAAATCGAATCTAAATAGAGATGACCTTTGTTAATATGAGACCTAAACCTGAGTTAGCTCAAAGACAAGTCTAGTTACAAGTGGAGTATGATATATATTCATACAAAAGCCTTAAATTAAAGCCTTTACTTTTTTCTTTTCAGATATTTTTATTCTTTATTTTAATAGATTTTACACTATTTATAAAATTAATTATTGATATTTTTAATAATTGAAGATGAAATATAATGATAGTATGCAAAAAGTATTAACAAATTTCTCTTAACTCCTTGAAATATTTTTTAAAGGCATTTTTATTCTCTTTAAAATTTAAATGTAATAATATTGTTATATTATAATTTATATGTTCTATATCATACGTAATATGGATTCATATTACATGTAATTTTCTTAATTAGCTCATTAATTTAAACAAGTTGCCTAAATTTATTATTATTTTTTTAGTATTTGCTTATATCAAAAATCATTTTTATGTTAATAAAACTATAGAGTTTATTTAATGAAAGGAATAAAATAAAAGTAATTTTACCCCCATAAAACTTTAGGCCAAGATCCCCACTGCTAATGGTTTATATAAACTAAAACTTGATCATGATTATGTTGAATTCTTACTTATTATTCATTACAATTTAGAATTAAGCATAGCAGGTAAATGATAGTTTTGCTTATGGTATAAATGTTTGTTTCATATTCCCAAAAAAAGGTTAGAAAGATTAGTAACAAATAAGATTTTGCAAAATTTAAATTTTTACTAATTTTGACATATGTGTCGATTGCATTAAAGCAAAACAAAGCAAACGTAGTAAGAAAAATGTTTTAAGAAGTACCTAGGTTATTGAAGTAATATACACATGTATTTGTAGACCATTTGATGCTCTATCCTTTGGTAGAGAAAAATATTTTATCATTTTTATTGATGATTCTCACGTTATGGATATGTCTACTTGCTTAAGGAAAAATCTCAAGCAGTAACTGCTCTTGAAGTATACATGAATGAGGTTGAAAGGCAATTAGATAGAAAAATGAAAATCATAAGATCTGATAGATGTGGTAAATATTGAGGAAATATAATGAATCAAGACAATCTCCAAGTCCATTTGCAAAGTTCCTAAAAAACTGTTGCATATGCATGTAATACAGTATGCCAAGCATACCTCAACAAAATAGTGTCGCAGAAAGGCGTAAATAGAATTTGTGGATGTGGTTAGGAGTATGATGTGTAACTTCTCATTATTTAAATCCTTGTGGATGTATGTGTTTTAAACCTACTATGTATTCATTAAACAAGATTCTTAATAAGGCAGTCTCAGAACTCTTTTTAAACTATGGACTAGAAGGAAACCTAATCTAAGACATTTACATGTTTGGGCTGTCAAACGAAAGCGAGAATTTATAATCCACATGAAAAGAAATTAAAATCTCAAATGATCAGTGGTTACTTTATTGGTTACCCTGAGAAATCCAAATGATTTATTTTTGATTTTCCAAACCATAATCCAAGAATAGTTGAAACTAGTAATTCTAGATTCCTTGAAAATGGTAAAGTTAATGGGAGAAACGAATAACAAATTATGGAATATAGGATATTAGAGTTGATGTTCTTGTACTCATAAATGTCTCTTTATCCAAAATCATTTCAAAAATTGTTCCAATTGGTGGTAATGAAACTCCTCAATAAGTAACTAACCCATATGGATCTGATTAAATGAACCACAAAGAATGTCATTAAAAAGATCTTAAAAAGAAAGGAAATTGACTATTCCAGATGATTACATAGTTTATTTAAAAGAGTCAGATTTTGATATTGAATCAATAAAGATTTGGTTTCTTTTTTATAAGCCATAAAAAGTAATGAATCTAACAAATGGCTAGATCCCATGAAAAATAAGTTAAAGTCCACGAACAAAATAAAGTTTGGGATCTTGTTGAATTGCTAGAAGGATAAAAATGAGTTTAGTGTAGATAAGTCTTTAAGGAAAAATGCGAATCAAGTGGCAACATTGAACAGTATAAAGCAAAACTTAGTGTAAAGGGCTATAGTCCGAAAGATGGTATTGATTATAAAGAGACATTCTTACCAATCTTAAAGAAAGATTCATTAAGAATTATTATAGCGTTGGTAGCTCATTATGATTTAGAGTTACATCACGTGGATGTGAAAAACAACCTTAATAGAAACATCGAGGAAGAAGTTTACATAATCCAACCTAAAGGTTTCTCCATATAAAGGAAAGGTTATATGTTGTGTAAACTTAAGAAATCAATATATGGACTTAAACAAGTTTTTCGACAATGGCATCTCAAGTTCAATGATACTATAATGTTTTTTGGATTTAAAAGAAAACATCGTTGACCAGTGTATATATCAAAAGATCAATGGGAGCAAGTTTATTTTCTTAGTTTTATAAGTTGATGACATTTTACTTTGTTGTTAATGATTTATGTAAGTTGTTAAAGGGTAACATTGATTTTTCTCAATGCTTAGTTGCATAAAGTGGCCTTGATCTACTGTTTTTGTTGAGCAAACCAATGAGTTTACATGGCAGCTGAGCATAGTCCCTTGTCTCCGCATGAGGTACATGCATTTAAATGTGTCATCCATGTTCACTAGTATGTGTATTGCATCTCATTAATAACCTTTTTGTCAAAATGCTTGCTTGTTTATTGACTACAAAAATCTAATTTGAAAATCTCCCAAATTAAATATATGTTACCTCTAATAAATGGAGAATAATATGGATTTAAGGTTTTCACAAAATTGGTCTTTCAATCTTGCAGATAAATCAAGTTTTCTATATTTGGGTTCCTAGTCAAATGAATTTATAAGTTCTGGTTTACAAAATAAATAGCCTTTTACTTAGTTTAAAATGTTTAGCCCTTGATTTAAAACTTAATGCCCTTATTTGACAGTCAAGAGGTTGTTTCAGTGTCCTAAACTACTCTGGGATTATTGAATGAATTCGTGATGCCCATGTCACCTATTTCTTTCTGTCACAAATGTTTGAACATCTATGGCTTAAGTTTAATCCTAAAAAACCTGAAAATACTAAAAAATTCCCCTGCTTTTCTTCGATAGCACTGGGCTTCCCATAAATATTTGTTTTTAAGGCTAAACACATTTTTTTGGAATTTTCTAATATTTTTCTTGAAAGAGCATCGAGTTACCTTTCTAACGGTGTCTTATTCGCACTTGGACTATTCTGGATAAGGGAGTTATGATTTTTTGAACCAACAAACTGCTTACTATTTGGGCCATTTTGGCCCATCAAATGATTTTCAAAATTTTTTAAATATTTTCCCTAGAAATATTTTGGAATTTTCTTTTTGAAAAGGTATCGTTTGTGATTAAACGATACTAAGTGAGTCCAAAACAATTTTCCAAAATCTATCATACCCTTTCCCCTGTATATGCTACTAGTGTCAAAACAAACCTGATTTCTAAATTTAATTTTGCCTAAGAAAAGAATTTTTAGGATTTATGAAATATTTTTATATTAATCCTTATCGAGTTACCTTTCCAACGATAGCTCATCCACCTCTTAACACCTTTAAATTTACCCAAAACAAATTCGGGAAGGGAGGCAGCGCGATGCCTTCCCCAATTTTTTGGAATTAAAATTAACCTGATTTCTCAAACCACCTTTATTAAGATGTTCAAACGTCTCAAAGAGCACCCAATTGACTCCCCATGGAATCACGTGATGCAACATAAGCCCTTCAAGCTTGGATCAAAGCTAAAACAAAATAACTTTATTCAAACTCTTAGGTCCTATTTTCAAAATACGCTTTTTTTACCCAAAATATTCTTTTTCTCCATAAACATAAAAAATTTCATCAATAGGGATACTTCGGCCCCGCTTTTTACATATTCTCTATATATTTTCTCTCTCGGATCTTTTCAGGATTCCTAATCAAACCTCTTTTTAAATATAAAATTTTTATTTTTAAGGGGATACTCCAACCCTACTCTCCAAGAGAATACTCCAACCTCGCTTTTCATTCAAAAACCTTTTTTTTTTTCAAAACTTCTTGGAATTTCTAATAAGACTTTTTAACATAAAATTTTTATCTTTTGGGATACTCCAACCGTGCTCTCCGAAGGATATTCCAACCCTTTTTTTCATTGAAAAACCTAAATTTTCTTTCTCCCAAAACTTCCTAGAAGGTTTTTTGATCAAAACATTTTTTAATGCACTCAAATTTTCACCATCGAGGATACTCTAACTCTGCTTTTCAAATTTCACCTGAAATTTAAATTTTCTCTCTCGAATATCTTTGAGTTTACTAATCAAATCCCTTTTTTGTCCCTTATGTTACTATCAAATTCAAACGTGTCTCAGAATTATCATTCTGGTTATTCCTCAATAATTGAAGAAAATTATGAGATACATTCTAATCGTCCCTCTTCTTTTATTTTTTTTGCATGTTTATTCTATGTAATGTTATTATACTTTTTCATCTTACTAGCACTTTTCCCTTTTGTAGTGACTACCATGCATTCATATTTTAAAAATTATTTTAAAAAATCACAAGGCAATGTTTCGTGTCGGTACCTCTCCAGTGCCTAACACAGAATATCTAAATTTTTAAAATTTAATCCAAAGATTATTTTCATAAAAAATCCTTCTGTTCTCCACATCTCCGAGGCGCATAAGTGACGTGAATTTTTTTTCAAAACCCGAATATATAATTTACAAAAGAAATTCATGCATTAAAAGGGATTATATTGAAATTATTATAAAGCTGAACCGATTAAATTGAAACCAAGGCAAGATATAATTAATGGGCACCGATTTAAGGCGTTGTAAGGGTGCTAATCCTTCATCGCGCATGATCAACTCCTGAACTGAATCAATGAATCTTTGGACCATGCAGACCTTGAAGTTGATGTATCAAGTTTTGTAACTCGAAACATTGTTTTTAATAGGCATTTGATCATGCTCAGCACAAAATAATCTGTGGTGACTCCGAATTTATGGCCACTTTGTGGTAACTCGAGATTAGTAGGGTAAACGATTCACTCAATGGTCTCTCTTCCCTTCATATTATGCCTAATCCAATTTTCAATCAAGGGATAACCCAAAGGCTCCTACCAACATAACCACTTACCATATCTTTTAAGTTATGCATACTTTTTTTCAGATCGTCAAATAAAAGGGGTACGTAACGATAACTTGAATTATGCTTTCATAGACACCAAGCCCACAAAGCCATACCAGTTCTATGAAAAAACCTAAAAATATGTCAAAGCAGAGGAGGTTGAGATCACCAACCATAGAACAAGCTAATAGGGAATAAAATGGTAACCACTATGGTAGACTTGATAAAAGAAGTGACCGTTTTGGTCTCGACCTTAAAAAAGTAATAAGCTAAACTAACCCAGAACATTTACCAACAAAGTAGGAAGAGAAAATGGGCCCTTTTTACATAAAGTATGACTCATACATATTTTTTAATGCTAGTAGAGCCCAAATCCTAAACACCATAATGAGGAATGATTTAACTCAAAAAATGCCTACCCATGAAAGTTGAACGATTGTATGAGCCTGAAAAACACAATAAAGTATCTGATAAGGAAAGAAGAAATCAAGTAGTTCATAAAGAATATAGGCTAGTAGATTTGAGCCAGCATAATCTTCCAACAGACAGCATGACAAGGCATTTGGCAAATGCCCTATCATTGGCATAATCAATGCCATAATGGGCACCACAAAAGAATTGACTGCAAGTAAGTCCAAAAGGAAGTCCCATCTACAAAGTGTCGTGGCCATCGATACAGTCCTAAAAAAGATGAAACAGGATAACTGCAGATAGCTTCATAGAAGATTCTCATCTAGTGGTAAATAATGATAATGATCTCATAATTGTATCCGCCACAGTTGGCAATTATCATTTTAATTGAATCCTGATAGAAATGGCAGTGCCACTAAAATTTTGCTATAACATGCCTACCGAAATATGGGTTCAAAGATAAAGACTTGATACCTTCTACCCTTATATACGGATTCACCAACAAACTAAAACCAATCAAGGGAATGATTAAGTTGCCAACCACAATGGGTGATGGCGAGCACACTGACACCATGATGGTAAACTTTTTTGTCATCAATCAGACTTCTACCTACAACATCATCCTGGAGAGAATGATAATGAAAAAGACCAAGATGGTAATAGTTGTGCATAGCCTCATTGTTGAGTTCCCTACACCTACTAGGGTAGAATACATAAGGCTTGCTCAAAAAAAACTCGTAGGTGGTGCTTACAATCAATCAAGTTACTAAAATGAAATAGCTAAACGTAGACTCACAACAGAATAACCTCACTCTAACAATGATCCCTGTGAACATAATCATACCAAACCAACCCCAATCCCTTACACTCGATAGCCTGGACATAAAAGATGGTGTCTATCACTACAAGCCATGACCAACAGAGGAAACAAAGAATGTGGCATTATATAAAATAAACCATGATCTCTCCACCTCTATCAGAGCCTTACTTGACCAACAGGAAAAAAGCCACTTGATATGTTTTCTTTAGAGACATGTAGATGTTTTCACCTGGTCGATGGCCAATATGTTAGGTATTAATGTAAGAGTCATCATGCACTTACTAAATTCAAGATCTGAGGGTAAAACCATTAAAGTAGAAGGTTTTGCACCTGAGCCGCTCAAAGCTATCAGGGAAAAAGTGGATAAACTTCTAGCTACCAATAAATTCAAGAAGTTAAATATCTTAAATAGCTACTAAATTTAGTCATGGTCAAAAAGACGAATGGCAAGCGAAGGACTTATATTGATATCACTGATCTGAACAAGTTTTACCTTCAAGATAGCTATTCATTACCCATGATCAATTGTCGGGTCAATGCCTATGCTGAAAATAGGTTTTTAAGCTTTATAAACACCTTCTTAGGCTACAACCAATTCAAGATAGATCCCACAGATCATCATGAAAGATGAAATGTTTTGTTACCAAGTAATGCCTTTTAGTTGAAAGAATGTAAGGGCCATCTATTGACAACTAGTAAACAAAATTTTCAAGGATCCAATAAAGCAATAAATGGAAATATATGTGGATGACATGTTGGTCAAAAGTTCTTTTATCAAGTGGCATATTGATGATCTGGCATATAAACACCTCATTTTGTCTATGACATCTTTCGGCATCCCAGGACTTAATTGAAAGATGATAGAATCAAAAAATAAGAAATAAAAACTAGGGGCGACTGCCGAGTACCATGTCACTAGGCATTATTAGGCAACACAATGCTAGAAAAAAAATTTTTTAGGAAGTTCTAAAAATGCCCATGGGTAATATTAAAGAAAAATGTAAAATGAGGAATCAAAGACCATTTTTCATGGTGTCATTGGAGTCATTAAGATGAGTACATTGATCAATTTTCCACTGTTTATGACTAAGTTGAGGTAAATTAGGAAGTAGCAGGTATGTGTTATATTGGTGCATAAGTATTGATAAGAGGCTTTTAGGTCCCTAAAAACTTGAATTTTCACATGTAGTATCAATACAAGAGGGTTTGGTATCGATGCCTATGGTGAGTTGTCGATACCTAGCATGATTGTATCGATACAGACCTCGATAGTAGCTAAAGTTATGATTTTTGGCAAAATGTATCGATACACAAGCATGAGTACTGAGACAAATCTATGAAGTATCTATATAGGCCTCTAAGTCTCGAGATTGGAAATAATTTTTTGCTCTTAGCATCGATACACACCTTATTGTATAGATACTCATGGATAAAAATTGCCCCATGTATCGATATGCCAAGGCATTTTTGCCTAGTTCGGATTATTTTTCAGCTTTCAAAAATCTAATTCAAACATGTTTTTTCTTTTTGCACCAAGAAACCATCATAAATCAATGCAAACCTAGACCTTGGGCCTATGATCGGATTTAAACAAATTTTTATAGCCCAAACAGCCAATGGCAAGGGTCACTTTCATAAGATCTATGGTTGTAAGAGGGCATGTCAGCATATCTTCATTTTGGAGGCTGTTGCAGCCTTTCTACCCCTTTCTTACCATGGCAGAACCAAAGGAAAGAAAACCAGTTGAGCATGGTAGTTTGAGATGTCCCCTAGTGAATAAGGGACAGATAAAAAATGCCCTTTCTTTGTATCCTAAAAGCATTGGCTGTGCAATGAAAAAGGGAGAGAAAGCAAGAAAAAAACTTTAATCCATTCCCAAGAATCCTTCAGCAATCTTTAGCCCCAAAACTCACCCAAAAACACTATTTCATTACCTTTCACCCTCAACCTTCTTCCAGTCCCATAGCTCTCCCAAACCACCACCAGAAAACTTCTAAAAAGTCAACCTTTCTAACACTTTCACCTTCAAAACACCCCATCCGTAACCATATTACTAGCAAGCTTCTTCTTTACATCTTTTTGTTGCTAATTAATAGCAAAAAAAGGAAAAGAATTGAGCTTAAAGTCACTACTTTATGAAAGAAAAAAGTTCAAGCGTTTTGATATATTTTCTACCTTGCTCCCTGTATTTTCTTTTTTTCATCATCTACATCATTTTCGTGAGCCCCTTATGCTGCCATAATCATCCTAGGACTTTCATGCATTGTTGTTGCCTTGGTTGTGGTAGTCTTATGATCTTAATGTTCTTGTGATGCCTTAATGTTGTTTGGTAGGCCAAACTTCTATTCTTTCATTCTATCATTAGAACAATCCCTTGTTCATGCATTTTTTGACATATTTCATCTATTTTCACATGCTTAACACATGCTTAAATATTCACCTTAACTTGTCTTACGTATATTCATGCATTTTCTTGTGTTTTAAGCAGTCTTATGACATAAAAATGTTATCTTGACAACTCTAGCCTGTATTCCTTTGTTTAAATATGTTCATATCATTTTCATACACCTTATTTGTCATCTTTTTACATTTTTGTCACCTATTTCTATTTTAAAATGTCACCTCTGTATGTTTGCATGTTTAGTCCTTGTTCATCTTTGTGCATGTTGTGTTTTGTTCATGTCATTCCTATCAAGACGCATGCTTATTTGCTAAAAATATGATTTTTAAAAGAAATCCCCAATATAAGTTCATGATACCTCCAATAGATGAAGATTAGCATGGATTTAAGGTTTTATCACATTGGCCTTTTAATCTTGGGGACAAACTAAACCTCCCAGGTCTAGACTCAGGGAAATAAAATGCAATTTTCTTTTGTTAAAATATTAAGCCTTGATCTTGAGTTTAATACTCTTTTTAGTGACATGGCTAATGCATTGTTTTATCATACCAAATTACTCTGGTATTATGGAACAAACTTGTGACTCCTATGTTACTTTTTGTCACGGATGTTCGGACGTGTTAGGCCCCAACCTATCTTTGAAAAAACCCTAAAATTATTGAATAGCCTCTTGTTTTGCTCTAGCATCATTGTAGTCTAAGTTTGGAAAATCATTTTCGAACCATAAAATATTTTCTTTGATTTTCTTGAAATTTTTCCCTTAAAGGGCATCGAAGTACCTTTCCAAAGGTGTCTTGTTTGCCTTCGGGCCATTCCAAATGGTGGAGTTATAATTTTTTGAACCTTATTGTCTGGAACCCCTTGAACTAGCACACGATATTTTGTTTAGGCCATTATGGCTTATTAGATAATTTTTCTAAAATTTTTAAATATTTTTCCTAAAACTTTTACAAAATTCCCTTTCCAAAAAGGTATTATTCATGATTTAATGATTCCGGATGAGCTCAAAACAATTTTTTAAAATTTGATGTGTCTTTTCCTTGCATATACTACTAGAGTCAAATTGATTCCACCTAAAAGGTAATTGGAAATATTTTTACATTAAACCTTATCGAGTAATCTTTCCAACGGTATCTCATTCACCACCTAAAGCCTTCGAATGATTCCAAAATAAATTCAAAAAAAGAGATAACATGATATTGTCCCTGTTTTTAACTTGATTTCTAAATCTCCTTTATAGAGATATTCGAATATCTCAAAATGCATCTGATGGGTTCCCTTACACACAAGCCTTTTAGACTTGAAGCAAGGCTTAAGACAAAAATATATCTTGTACAAATCTTCGATTTCATACTTTTAAAATCTTTTAAAAACAAAAAAGAACCTTTCCTTCTAAAACATAAAAAATTTTCGTCTCTGGGGATACTCTAATCTCACTACTCTGAGGTGATACTCCAACCCTATTCTTCATAAAAAAACTCAAATTTTCTCTTTATTCTTAAATATTTTCATAATTTCATCTTTGGGGATACTCCAACCCTACCTCTCCAACGGGATACTCCAGCCCTGTTTTAAAAAAAAAAATACAAAAATTTTCTCTCTTCCAGATGCCCTAGATTATTTTGATTAAAATGTTTTTTTTTTTGTCTTGCAAATTACTATCGAATCCAAACCCGTCTCTAAATTGTCATCCCTGTTATTCTTATATGATCGAAGACAATTATAAGACACATTCTGATTGCCCTTCTTTTTTATGCTCTTTAGTTTATGATTATTTGTTTATAGTATTATTATATCTTTTATCGCCTTACTAAACCTTTTCTTTTTATAGTGATTATCTTACATTCATATTTAAAATTTGTTTTCCAATAAAATTTACAAGGCAATGTTTCTGTTGTATTCCTCTAGTGCCTAATACGGAATATCCAAATTTTCAAAACCTAATTTGGACATTATTTTCATAAAAATCGCTATGTTCCTCACACCTCCAGGGTAAATAGGTGATCTAATTTTCTTTAAAAACCCAGATCGATAATTTACAAAACATCATGCATTAAAGGGGATTATATCTAAATAGTACTAAATGGAACTGATTTAACTGAGATTGAAGCAAGACATAGTTAGTGGGTACCG
>JBBYHM010351302.1:8280-23976 GCA_038381775.1 Adansonia rubrostipa
AAGATAATAATTTTTTTTAATGATTTTAGTGTCCAAGTAAAATATAAATTAATAATTCTTAAAAAATAAAATATATATAAAGCTCGTATGATACTGCCAGTAAATTTTCACTTACTATCTTCTTATTTAACCTCTTTCTCATAATATGCATGGAAAATTAATTATTTCTCTTTGTACTTAACCCATACTGAACTTTCATTTTTAATGTTTTTGCAATAGACACATCAAATTCAATATCTTTGCATGTTATAGGAAATTGTTATTTAATGTTAATATTGCTTGAAATCCTCTTTTGAAAAAATAGTTAGTAAAAGACAACTATCATTTGAATTTTAATCATCATCTGTAGGCATATCATGACCCTTTGAATAATTTCTTCATGTGTAGGTGATTCCATTACTGTATCTAATGTCTTTAATTTAGAAGTCTTCCAAGTACCGTAATAAAAGTAAATAATATTGGTATAAAGATTGAAAACATAAAGTTTTCTTTTTTTTTCATAATTAACGTTAATTTATCATTAAATGAATAATTTATTTAACAATAATTAAATAATCTTTTTAAAATAATTTTTTAATCTCAATGGTATTATTTTATAAGGATTTTACTATATATAAAGTTTTGGATAAACTATACAATTTGTCATCCCGTTATTAGCGTATTTTTATTTTTGGTCACCCAACTTTTAAAGTTATTAAAATTGCCACTAATGTTATGAAATTTAAACATTTTGGTCACACAACCGTTTAATGAGTAATGGCTAGATGACATGATAATGCCAGCTCGTTATCAGATGCCATGTAGCATTGCAACATCATCTGACATATCACGTAACATTGTCTATGTGATATTTTGAATTTTTGAGAAAAATTTTGAAAATTAGAAAATATAAATTGCATATTTGATCATTTATTTTTTTTCAAAAATTTTTATTTTGGTTGCCAAACTCTGAAAATTTCACAATTTGATCACTAACGATAAATTTATTTTACTTTTGATCACTGTTGCTAGATAAATTTATGTTCTTTATTTTAAATTAAAAATTTTAAAACTTATATTAAAATTTTTTATTTTCATACTTTTACTTTTACATTAATAACATTAAAAAGAATAAAATTTATATTGACTTGGTATAATTTTTAACATGAAAATAACTTTATATGTTAATACAAATTCCGTTAATTAACACTTTATTAATTATATTTATTTTGTAAAAAAAATAAAATTATAAGTTTAAAAATTCATAGAATAAGAAGAATTCTTATGTGACACATGACAACAAATATTTGTTGTTAGAAGAAAAAAGAGATCTAATTTTACCGGAAACTTTAAAATTTTAAAGTTAACAATATCTTATATTTATTAAAAAAAACAATTTTTATTTCATAGTTTTGTAAATCTATTGTATATATATAAGTTTAGGAACTAAAAAGTTATTGGAATTTTATCATTTCTGTTAAATCTTTGTATTTTGGTTATTAAACAAATAAGTCCTTAATTTTTTATTTATATTTAAATATATCTTTAATCTTAAACTTATACTCAAATGAGCTCTTAAATTTTAATTTGTATCTAAAAATTAATTTTTTCAAAATTATTTTTTTTGAAATAAAGCCTTATTTATGTATAAATAGAATATTACGAACTTCTAGTTGAATATAATATAAATATTAGGACTTAAAAGGTGAAAAAAATTAGGAACATATTTAATATTTTCATCATCATTTATAATTAAATTAAGTGTGTATTTATTATTAAATTTAAATTTTGATCTCGATTGACAATGGTTCATTGTTGACACAGCTTTTATAACGATTTGATCAAAAACAATTTTGAAATTTACTATAATGAATTGTTTTATTAATTTTTGTTATATATTAAAATATCAATTGATGATATTCAAATAATCATGCAAAATTTTTTTAAAAAAATTCATTATTTTTATGAAAGTAAAAATGTTTTTAACGTTTATGTTATTGAACTTATACCATCTAAATCATTGTAAAGTTATGTCGATAACAAAATATTCTTAACAGAGACAAATTTTAATAATATTGGGTGATGAAAATAAAGATTCTCAGAAAGTTAAATGATCAAAAGTATAATTTATTTTTTAAATTTATTTTTTTAAAAAAATTTATAATGCCAGGTGGCATATGAAATGATGTGGCAATATCATATAGCATTTGACAATGACATGGCTCTTTAAAGGTCTAGGTGACCAAAATATTTAAATTTTATAATTAGTGACTATTTTAATAATTTTTAAAATTGAGTAACTAAAAAAAAAATACGCTAATGATTGAGTGACTATTTTAATAATTAGTTGTGTAGTTTATCCTAATTTTTTTTAAAAAAAGTGCCTCATGCACAAAAAATTTCACTAATTTAAAATAGAATTATAATTATGTATAATCTCTAAAAATTATAATTGACTGCATATAACACTAACAATATAGTCAAATTTCATGCATATGTATTCGTTGGACGGCATAATTATAGATTAAACTAAAGAATAAAATATGAAAAAAATAATACACTCGTATAAATTTATATTTAGGCAATTGTTAAGTTATTTGCTTTCCCAAAATGAATGTATGGGTTTTTTGGAACAATGAAAAAAAATCAAATCAAATTAGACTGCACGATTTGAATCAATTTAATTGACAATCAAAAGTTAGTCTGAATTAGTGATATTTATAGAACTTGGTGATATATCAACAATAAATGGAAAGAAAGGAAAATTTTGATCTTTTTATTTTTTTAAAAAATATTTTTATAAATAATAAAATTTGAGCCCATAACCTCTTAAAATTCTATTGAAAACCATAATATTTTGTCAAAATATATATTCTTACCAATTATTTATTATATTTATCACTTATTTAAAATTAAAATATTTTTTTATGTTTAAAATTATTTTAATTCAAAATGATTGGCTTTGTTGCTGAAACTAATAATAAAAATCACATCAATTTAACCTTTTAATGATTTTTTTTAACATTAGTTTTTTGTATTGTACTTATTGTGTACGTCAATATCTCATACATCCTTTTCTTTATTTTAGCTATTCTATTTCTTTTCAAGTTTTTTCGTGCGTTCTAGTAACATTATTTTGTGTGTCCCTTTCAATGCATGGTGGTCCCTAAAGATTATCGGAACCTGAAAATTCCGCCTAATATAACCTAATCCAAACTCATTCAACTCAATTTTGTTAAAAGAAAAAGCAAAACAAATCAAACTCGTATAACTTGACGAATTTGAATCGAGATGACTAAAGCATGAGTAAACTCAAAACTTAACTTACCTAAAATTAAATTATTTAATTTTTAGAATTTAATAATTTAGATATAAAATGATTCAAATTCAAATACAAATAATTTTATATTTAAAAAATTAGATCAAAAGTTTAGTTGATCGGCCAGTTCTAGATTCAATCTATTGGTTTATTTGTATAAAAATTTAATATTAAATATGTGATTTTAACATCGAATAAATATTAAATATAATAAATATTTAATAAAATATTCGTTTGGCTTAATGATATAAATTTTGATATTCAAGAGGTTAGATATTCAAATCCCACCACTTGCAAAGATTTTTTTTTTCAAATTTTTAACAATAAAATATTAAAATAAGGTGAAAACCGATTTAATTATCAGTTTTTTAAAACATTGGCTCATAAATATTGGACCAGACTAGCAATCGATTGCTGGCTTAACCAATTCTGTTTGATTTTTTATCAAATAATTCAATTGTAAGGCCGAAACGTTAAACGATTCAAGTTTTCTTTTACTAAAGATAATTTGACTTGAAATGATCCAATCCAAACTCAATTTGGGCAATTTTTTTTTTTTTACAAAAAAGATTGTAGCTTAGGTATAAAGAAAAGAGTTATAGATACTAAGATTTAAATTATAAACTTATTAAATGTCGTCTCATGGTTATATGAATCAAATGAGTATTAAATGTCATCTCATAGTTGTATGAATCAAATGAGTTAAACTCCGAACTCCTATTTGACCAGCTTTAATTATGCACGATGTTGTTCCATCAATTATCTATTACCTGATTGTCTTATGTCTCATTTTCTTCCCAATGGCTGATCGACGACGATTGTTTTATACAATTCATTCATCTATGCTTGATTGGATATCCAAATTGGAACTGATAAAATTGTGTTTGCATCGAATCATTCCATGTCAATTGAATGATCTAAAAATAAAACAAGCTTAATTATTCCCTTGAGGTATAGAATAGATTAACTGCCCATATTTTTGTTGCATCACTGGTTTACTACTTGTTTTTAATCAGATGACATTTCCTCTTAGATGTTCGATTGGTTGGAATCCAAAATGTTAACTTTTTTAGGTTATGATGGAAAAGGGTGATGTTGAGATTCAAATCTTAGATTTGCTAGATGGCACACCTTAAAGCAACTACCTTAACCAACTGGATTAAGTTGGGGTTCATAACATAACAACCTTTGCAATATGTAACTATCTAATTTTTAAAATTAAAGCCGGTACTCTAGCAAAGAATGTTGATCTTACACAAAGAGTTAACTTAACTAGACAGTAGACACCCTCTCAAATCTTTCACTCTAGGAATCGCAACTACATTCCATTTCAATAATGTCTTCTCAGAACGTAATCTGTACAGTTGGAGTAAAAAAAAAAAGTTCGGTTTATCCTATATATTCTACTATTATTAAGCATCTGTAGGAGTTTTTTGAGCATACTGCTTCAACTATAATTTTCTAGCTGTCTTCGAAATACTAAAAAAGATTTATAGTTAACTTTATAAGGATTTCACCTTGGGCCAGAGAGCTCCATGGCTTGAACAAGTAATGAAGAGTCATCAGTGAGATCAGAATATCAGTCCGATTAGGCGAACTCATGGGGCTTGCACTTGGTTGCTTCAGCTCTCTGAGAAGCTTCCCACCTTTCAGCCAACCCATCACCTTTCAAGCATCCGATCCACTTCAGACACTTTCGATCTATGGCCTGGAAGGTATTGTGTGCTTTGTAATGCTACTTGAACCATCTCCTCTAGCTCAATTCTGTCATAGTTGTTCTTAAGATCCTTGTCAACAAGCACTTCAAGCTTCTTCCCCTGATTAATTTCCATATTGCATGCAAGTGGCAATTCACGTCACTAATATGAATATAAATAACAATATAAAAACTATGTAATCAAAAGAAGCAATGCTTTGTTATTAAAGCATTCATTCAAGGTTCGAACATTGAGAGAAATTATACACTCACCGAATCAAGCGTTGGTCCTTTCTGGTTAGCAGGATTGCCAAATTCTAGTGCTCTTTGACCCGTGATTAATTCAAGGAGGAGAATTCCGAATCCAAACACTTCTGTTTTTTCTGAAGACTGGCCAGTGGAAAGGTATTCGGGAGCAATATGTCCTACGGTGCCCCCTACAGGGGTTGTGACAAGTGAATCTTGGTGATCCAAAAGCTTTGCTAACCCAAAATCTCCCCCACAGCCTCACAATCATCATCAAGCAATATATTTGCTTCTTTGACATCCCTACGGATTATCTTTTGATCACACTGCTCATGAAGGTATAATAATCCTCTAGCAGCTCTCAGAGCAATTCTCTTTTGGTGCCCCAATCCCAAGACCATCTTTCCTGCCAGAAGCAAGATGCAGGGTTATATTCACCTACTCAATATACAGTATTGTAAAGTTAATTAGTACGATATCCTTCATATGTTTCTTATTTTACCTTGAAGACGAGAGATAACACTACCATTAGACGTATATGGGTAAACAAGAAGTTTCTTCGTGGGTGTTATGCAGAATCCATAAAGCCTTAGAAGGTTCCAGCGGACTGCCAGGCTGATCTCTCAGCTTCAGTCTGGAATTGAATCCTTCCTCCTGCAGCATTACCATCTTTAAGCGTCTTTACGGCTACTACACTACCATCCTGCAAAATTCCCTTGTACACATTCCCATAGCCTCCTTTTCCTAGTATTTTCTTAGTGCTAAGGTTATGTGCTGCAGTATAAAATTCTCTGAATTGGAACCATCTTAAGTTTCCAAGGGACACTTCCTCATGATGCCGGTCTGAAATTTGAAATGTCAGGACTAGAATTACAAGTATTAGCTATCTAATTACTCCTCAAGGTTGCAATCAAAATTTAATAGAGAGTTCTATAATATGTACAATTATTTCAAACCTTTAACATCAAAGAATACCTTAAATACCTGTTCGTTCCGCCTTTGTCTCCACCAAAGTAGTACTCCTAGTATAAGAAACATCACGGACATGCATCCAATGCTTGAGCCAAAGGCAATGGCTATCTTGTGACTTTTGGATCTGCCAGAAGACAGAGCAGCTTGAGAAGCAAAATAGTTGAAGTCAGATAAATAATCATAACCACTTAAAATCGACATCTTTTTTACCTTTGAGAAAGTTAAGAAAATAAAATTTTTAAGTTCTATTAGTAACTTTTAAAATCCATACCTTGTCAGCTGTTTAAGTTCAGGGACATGGGCATAATTGTCATCCCATGGCATTCTGTTGCGGAACCTATCGCGCATATTAAAGGATTCCCCACTATGCTTCATAACACAGTAAAGGAGCAGCATATATCAACATATCTTTCTTCAGGGACTAGAGAGTTAAAGAAGAGAAGTTGAGGGAACATACATACATACCTGAATGTTTTAGCAGCAAATCTGGGCAATGGTCCATTCAGATTGTTATATGACAAGTCACTGAAACATACAAGATTTGTTTCAATAAAAAAAAAGAATAAAAACCCATATGTATAAGCCTATTTCAATCAAGATACAAATCATTGATCTAAAAAAGAGGTGGGGGGGGGGGGCGGAGGAGGAAGGGATGAAACAAAAAATTAGGAGGCTTACAGGAAGGCAAGCTTGGTCATGTTAACCAAGGACACAGGACATGCTTCAGAGAGACTGTTGTTGTTTAGCATCCTAAATCAAAATTTGTAGCCGAAACGCTCAACCAAAATGAGTGCAGATTGTGGACACGGTGGCCCTTGAGCTCTTGTATTTGAGGGTTCAGATTTTCAGTCTTAAATGTATTGGAGGCTTCTTAGGTTGCCTAAAGAAGTAGGAATTTCCCCAGTGAGGGAATTATCAGAAAGGTCAAGTGATTGAATGTTTGAAAGCTTCCCCAATTCTGAAGGAATTGGTCCACCTATGTTGTTTCTTTTTCCAAAAGCCTGCAAATGTAGAGGGTATAGCACCATTCATATTCATTAGTAGATCAAGAAAATAAAATGATGCATTCAATTTGAAAAGCACTTTGTTTGGCAGTTACACAATCTGAAGATTTGTTAAGTTCCCTATGCTTGGAGATAAAGTACCAGATAAATTCCGGTTTGGAGTATCCCTACAACAACACCATTTTCATTTCATTCAATAAAATTTTCCACAAATTTTCTCCAAAAATTTATTGTTAAAAAAAAAAAAGAAAAAGAAAGACATTACAAGCCAATGACAAGGCTTTCAGGGGAACAGGTAACTATTGCTCAGCTACATGGATCAACAGCATGCGAATCCCAATTATCAAGTAAACCGTGAGGATCATGTAGAGCATCCTTTATAGCCATTAAAGCTTGAACTGAAAAACAAAGACACTGATAGATCATTACAAACTCTCGTTGATTAAAGAAATTAAAAAATAAATAAATAAATGCAACTTTGTCCATTTGTAGGAGCGCAAAACCGTAAGAAAGCCATAAAATAATAAGCAATTTCTCTTCTCCTCATTGCCATTTTCTCTAAGCAATTCACAAGAACAAGAAATAGGAAGTTGCCTAAGCTAAAGTTTTTGTCAGAAAAACCAAGTTTGAGTTACTATTTAAAAATAATAGAAAATAAATCTTAAGTTACTATTTAAAAATAATAAAAAATAAAAACATATTTTGTATTAAATTTTAAAATATCATTTAGAAATAAAAAAATATTATATTAAATCTCGATTTATCATTTATAAATAATAAAAAATAAAAATAGATTTAATATAAAATCTCAAATTAATATATATTATATAATATAATATATTATTTATGCTAAATGTATGATACAGTATAACTAAATATAAAGTACATATACAAAATAGTCGTGTTCATGTATGATCGACATCACCTTGAGCATGGCTTTGTATATGCTGAAGCTGATTATACTTGTATAGTAGAAGGATAACATTCCAATAAAGAAAAACTTATAAGTATAAAATAAAAAAATACAGTTGATTATTCTTGTATAGTGAGATAATCATAACTCACTATCTTTGAAAATCTTTGTTTGGGTAAAAAAATTTTAATCCTTAAGATTGCAAATAAAAAAATAAACAGTAAACAATATATATTATAATTTAAAATATATAATTTATAACCTCTACGAAATTATTGTCAAGGAGAAAGGAAGGCAACTAAAAGATAAAATCAAAAATAAGGGTAAAATGGTAATTATAGTTTTTTATTAATAATTTTAATAATTATTATTTTCTTTTTTAGAATTAATTTTTTCTGCTTTATTTTTTAATAATTATTATTATTTTTTTACTTTTTTGTAATTCTTCTTAAATATTTTTTTATGATTATTATTTTCTTTTACCTTTTGTAATTCTTCCTAATTATTATTACTACAAATATCAATTGACTCAATAATTGAATTGTCGCAGTTATTATATTATTAGTCTTAGATTTATCTTTTTAAAAATAAAAATTCTTTGGAGAGCTTTATGGGTTAATGAGGCTTGGGGATCATATTAGAATTGGGACCCAAAGGAAACTTAAGCATTTATTACTGGGATCGTATTCATGACTTATTTACATACCCGAACAAATACAGATTTGGAAGGTGTAAATTCCGCACTTGTGGCTTCTATGAGATTTCTTATAATTTGGATTTTCACTTGCCTTTTTAGCAACTAACAGCGATGATGTTAGCATTTAATATAAAATATTTTTATTTTAATTATTTTTAAATAACTTAATATAAAATATTTTTATTTTTTATTGTTTAAATAGTAATTTAAAATTTAATAAAACATTTTTATTTTTATTATATGATATATATGAATATAATATATATTTATAGTTTATATATAATATATATTATTTTTGATTATTTGGAATTTAATATAAAATTTTTTCATTTTTTATTTTTATATAATAATCCAAAATTTAATATAAAATATTTTTTAATATATATTATTTTTTAAATAATAATTCATTAGTTAGTGTAAAATATTTGTTTATTTTTATTATATAATATATTTTTATATTATGTTTATAACATTATATATTATATATGTATTATATAATATATATTATATATAAAATGTATAATTTATATATAATATACAATATATTTTGTATATAATATATATTGTATATATAATATAAAATGGGGGAGTCGGTTCCTTTACAAGGGAACTGACTCCCTACATAATATATATGTGTGTGTGTAGGGTGGGGGTCAGTATATATATAATATATTTTATGATGAACTCTTGATAGAAGCTCAATCACTGTTTTGAATTTGAGCCTGCATAAATAGTTATCGAGCTTGTTTTTATGTAAACCTTCATATATAATATATTTAATAAAAAATAAAAAATAATTTTGAGAAAATTAAAGTCAATTTTCTCAAAAGAATGTTTCACATAATACATTATAGATTCGGTTATGTTTTTATGTAAACTTTTTAATGTTTGTATGTAATCCGGTAATGTTTGTATGTAACAAATTACATACAAACATTACCTTCAAAGATTCATTACACAAATACATTGCATATAACACAAATTACCAGTAAACATTATATAAATTGTAAGATTTATATGTAAGTTTTATAATATTTAGTTGTAATTTAACCAACTAATAAAACATATAAATTTTATCTTAAAATTATTTTTTCTTAATATAATATGATTATTACTAATATACTCAAATAAATTATTAAAATAAAAAATATGAAAATTTCTCACTTCAAAAATTACTACAAAAATTAATTTCCTACATATATAATGTATTTAACAAAAAATAAAAAATAATTTCTCACACATATAATATATTTAATAAAGAATAAACAATAATTTCTAGAAAATTATAGTTAATTTTCTTAAAGAAATATTTTATATACATATATTACAGATTTAGTAATATTTTTATGCAAATCTATAATGTTTGTATGTAAATTCAGTAATGTTTGTATGTAATAAATTACATATATATATTATCTTCAAAGATTCTTTACACAAATATATTACATATAACACAAATTATATATGAATATTATGTAAATTATAGTATTTATGTATAATTTTTGTAATATTTAGTTGTAATTTTACAAACCAATAAAAATTTTAAATTTAATCAAAAAATTAATTTTTTTCTTAATATAATATAAATATTACTAATACACCCAAATAAATTATTAAACTAAACTTTTTTCACTTCAAAAATATGAAAACTTTTTTCACTTCAAAAATTACTACAAAAATTAATTTCTCATACATATAATATATTTAATAAATAATAAAAAAAATTTCTAGAAAATTATAGTTAATTTTCTTAAAGAAATATTTTACATATATATATATATATATTACAGATTTGATAATACTTTTATATAAATCTGTAATATTTGTATGTAAATTCGGTAATATTTGTATATAACAAATTACATATATACGTTACATTTAAAGATTCTTTACACAAATATATTATATATAACATAAATTACATAAAACTATTTAATATATATTTATATTTACCTATGGTAATAAACATATGTTATAGATAATGTAATTTATGTAACTATAATATTTTCTGTAATAGTACTTCTTATTACCCGTTGATAATATATTTATGTAACTTACAAAATTTTTATGTAAATATAATAAATTTATGTATTCCAACTTTTATTATTTTTTATTATAATTTTTATAAGTAAATAATATATATGTGTAATTGTAAAAAAATCAGTAATACTTATTCACTTTACCTATGATAATTGATAAGTGTAATAAATAATATAATTTATATAATTATAATGCTTTATGTAGTATTATTTTCTATTACTTAATTGTAATAGTTTTTATAACTTACAAAATTTTTATGTAATATAATAAATTTATATATTACAATTTTTATTATCTTTTATCATAATTTATGTAAGCAAATAATATATATGTGTAATTATAACAAAAATATGTAATATTAAGTTATATTAACAATCATAATAATTTATGTAAATATAATATTTATTGCTAATTCTAAATTTTTCTTTTTAATGATAATAATTTATGTAATTTATAATATATTTATGTAATTATAATAATTTTATTTATTATTATATAATAATATATGTAAAAAATAAAAAAAATAAATAAAAATAAACCGGCTGCCATTGGAGTTTACCACAACCATTCCTTAAGGAACTTATGGTAGAAGCGCCGAAAACAACAGAGCAAAACTAAAATCAAATCAAAGGTTTATATTCCAAGGACAAGGACACATCAGGTAATGTCCCTTCGTAAATTAATAATTACTAGTACATTTTTTTAAAAGACAGTAATATAACATGAGATAGAGTAAGACTCGTTAATTTATGTATTTTTCTTATATTTATATATTTTATTATGTCATAATAATATTTAAAGTTTTTATTTTATATAAATTTTGATACATCAATAACTTATATTATTTAGATTTTAAAATATCTTTGTATTCGTGTTACATAAATGCTTTAATTTTTTATTGTAATCATATATAATATTATCAAATCTAAATAGAAAAGGAGATTATTAACCAAGATTCAAATTCATTCAAATCCAAACTTACAATATCGTATTTCAAAGTAATTATCCAAATTAATTGAATTAGACTTTAAATTCATTACGACTTGATAATTAAAAACAAAATGTTCAAATATTTTTAAAACTTTTCAAAGTGTTTATACGTTTAATTAAGCATATGGAAAACTCAAGCAACGCAAATTCGGCACAGAAGGAGAGAGAAAATAGAGAGAGTGCACTTGGAAATAAAAAAATATGCTATTTTATCTTGTAATGTTTAATTTTGTAATTTTTTCATATATATATTAAATGCATTAAAATTTTAAAAATAAATATGACACCTATATTAAATATATCATGTTAAACATTGTTTAAACATATCATATGATATTAATTATATTATCTTCGTATTTATTAGATAGATTAAATCTATATTATATTTTCATATGATATTTAAAATTATCAAGCTTGTATATTTATTTATACTCTGAAACACTTGTGTGTGCTTGGGGGCAATGGCAAATCAGACATGGCAATTTTGGCAATAAACAATGATATTTTGTATATTCGTATCGTATTTGTGTGTTTTGTAATGTTACCATTGTGTTTTGAAGTATTTTTTATTTATATAAATTTTAATAAATTAATAATGACTATTATTTAAATTCGAGACATTCATGTGTTAATATCGTGTTCATATTTTTTTCATATCTTATCATATCTATATTATAATTTTTTCTATTTTATTTATGTCATAAAATCATGTGAGTGTCTAACATTACAATGAGAATCCAACATTTAATAAGTTTGGCCATTTAGTGAAAGTCCCAAAAACTCCTTTTATTTTAGTTGATTTATTTTTTGTTATTGTTGAATACAAATTCTAAAAATGGTTGCATAATGAGTTAAATCAAACCTTAAGTTAATTTTTTTAAAAGGATAATTTTTTATTCTTTACTTTATCAATAATGTGAAAAAGTGAACAATTCATGCCAAAGCCAAAATCTTCTCACATTTGGTTTTGGGCTGCAAATATATATGAAGTTTAAAATGTGGGGGCTTTGTTTATGCTTTTTCTTTTTTCTAAAAAAAATTCTATCATTTGCTTTTCCAACAAATCTTCCGTAGGGATAGCAATGAAGCATAGTGGAGCCGGATGTTGCTAAATTTACTTTTACCCAATTGGCGAATTGCTCTGCTCTAGCACTTACCTCGCTTTACTGTGGATATTGAATTTTCAGTACTACTTTTGCCTCCATGGGTGTTGGATACATCCATTATCACTCCAGCCCACTCCATTCGATTTTTTTATCTATTTTTATTTTTTAAAATAATAAAGCATATATTTCAAGAGAAAAGACATTTTTGAAGATATCTATATATAAATCATAAAATAACAAAACATGAAACATATATTACAAGAGATATAAATACCATACTATTATTCTTAAAAAACTAAATATTTAACGGTAAAATAGTAATTTCAGTTCGTAGAGTCGGGTGGAGTAGAGCAGGCAAATACCCTACCACTCTATACTTGCTTTTCAAACAAAAAACCCACTCCGTTTTGCATGACCTCTACCATTTACAAAAAATTTCTTCATTTGAAATCTATCCAACAGTTATTGTTTTGCCATTTCTAGACCTCCATCAGCTAATAGTTGCATACTCTTTGTTTGTTTTCATTTTTTACCTTAAGCAGACAGATAGTCATTCCCTCATTCATTACACTGTGTACTATTCAAAACAAAACTCAATATTTAAAAGGAAAAGCTACCACTTCCACCCCATCTTCACAACAATTTTATCATAAGTTCTTGTCATTCTGAAATGCACTCCTGCCATGTGCATTGCCTTTTCCTATTATTTCTATAAGCAAATGCTAATACTAATATATATATATATATATATTTGCATTTAAAATTGTCTAAAATTGAGTCATAATCACACAAACATTTTAAAACTTTTGTTATATGATTTAGCTAGCAAAAAAATGATCAGAATTCAAAAATTCCTCCAAGCCAATTAAACTTGAATCTTATCCACTGTAATTTGATAAAAAAGACGACAACAAAAACATGCCTAATTTGAACCCAAATTAAGACAAATCTTTAAAGGTTCAAACCTAAAGCTTTCAAAAATAAAATTGATTGAATCTTAAACCTAATAATTCAAATTTGAGATGACTCAAACTTGAATAACTAGAGTTTCAAACATTAAAAGCTTGAACCTACAATGATACAATTTTTTTCCATTAGAAAGGACATGACTTTAAATGGCAAATCCAAACTTGACCTAACATAACTGATTGCTACTTCTAAATAAGAGTGTTGATGTACTTTTATGGTTGGAATTAACAATGTTGGGATTGGTACTGTAGACACCTTATTTTGTTTGGACCAGTTTTGGGCATTCTAAGAGTTAGGTAAGAGATGATAAAATAAAAAAATAGAAATAAAAGCTGGCACACGACTGCTGGGCGCCGTGTCGCCTGGCCCTACTCTGCTACCCGGCACTCGGCAAAAAATTTTTTTTTGTAAGGTCTCAAATTCTTCTGGGCCGTATTCAAGAAAATGTACAAACCAAGCCTTAAAGGTCGCTTTTCATGATGTCACCATGGTTGTTCAAATGAGTACACAAATCAATTTCCCATTGTTTGTGACAAAGTTAAGGTAACTCAGGAAGCCACAGGTATGTACAAGTTATATTATGGTGCAAGTATTGATATAAGACCTTTACAGTACAAAAAATTGGAATTTTCACATGTAGTATTGATACAAGAGGGTTTGGTATCGATACCCAATGTGTGGTATCGATACCTGGCATGTTTGAATTGATATAACCTTGGCAGTAGCTAAAGTTATGATTTTTGGCAAAACGTATCGACACACAAGCATGAATATCGATACAAGTCCATGGAGTATCGATACAGGCCTCTAAGTCTCGAGACTGGAAACTTTTTTTTGCTTTTAGTATCGATACACAACTCATTGTATCGATACTCAAGAGTAAAAAGTAGCTCGTGTATCGATACAACATGTTTTGTATTGACACACCAAGGTATTTTTACCTAGTTCGAGCCATTTTTAAGCCTTTGAAAACTCGATTTAAACATGTTTTTGCAGCAAGGAACTATCATAAAGCATTGCAAACTTCGACTATGGGTTCATTAATGAATTCTAACAAAAATTTGGAGTCCAAACAATTAATGAAAAAAGGTCACTTTCATAAGATATGTGGGTGTAAGAGGGTGTGGCAGGCATATTTCCAGTGGCAGGCTGTCACAACCTTTCTCCCTCTTGGCTTAGCATGGCAAAACCAATAAGAAGAGAGTCAACTCAGTATAGCAGCTGGAGATGTCCCCTAGCATAGAAGAGAAAAATAAAAAATGCCCTTTGCTTTGTCTTCTAAATGCAGAGGTGAGCATTGGAAAAACACTACCATTTATCTTGGAAAAAAAAACTCTCTCAACTATCAAAGATAGCTCTCTACCAATCCAAAAAAAAAACTCGTCATCTATCTCCACAAAATCTTCCACCACTTTAGCTTTAAAAACTTACCAAAACACTGTTCCATTGCTTTTCACCCTCAACCAACCTCCATTCCCGTAGCTCCCTAAAACCACCACCAGAACACCTTCAAAAACTCAACCTTTCATAGACTTTCATCCTTAAAACACCCCATCAGCAACCATATTACTAGAAAGCTTCTTCTTTTCACCCTTTTCTTGCTAAACAATAGCAAAAAGAGGGAAAGAATTAAGCTTAAAGTTACTACCTTGCAAAAGGAGAAACTTTAAGCCTTTGCTTGTATATTTTTTTACGTCATTCCATATATTTTTTGTTTTGATCATTCATTTCATTTTAGTGAACCCCTCATGTTGCCATGACCCTC
>JBBYHM010351372.1:13372-23941 GCA_038381775.1 Adansonia rubrostipa
AGGAACGAGGATTACGTTGTATGTATGTTGAGTGAAAAGATACCACATATTATTTCTCTCTCTCTCTCTCTCTCTCTGGTGATAGAAAATTGTACTTTTAGAGTTGGTATTGTGTTTGGACTCATTGCTGGTTTAAGCCTTTAAAATTCTCCTGATAACTGAGCTAATATCCCAATGCATTGATCTGTGTAATAAAAAAAAAAAAACTGCAAGAACTTGTATAATTGGAATGTGGATCCATTATTTAAGCACTGTGGTTCCTATTAATATCAGGAGGACGCATTCACAAATTTCTCAAGTGATTCATGAATACAGGAAAACTTCTTATCGAGTGCCCATGGCAGTATTGGTATGTTTTCCCTGCTTCATTGTGACCTTTTGTTATTGGAAAAGCTTTTCATCAATGCAGTTTGTTTACATTATTTTAGTTATGTTTAACAAACTCTGTTATGGAAAACCTGTCAGCTTTTTATTTTATTTTTTTACATTTCTCAGGCTTCAAGGAAAAATTATTGCACAAATCCTTATGTCTTGAAGAAGGAGAATATTGATGAAGAATGGTAACTTCTGGACCTCAAAATTTTTTTTCTCTTTTTATTCCCAAGTATGATTTCCGTTACTTTTTTGCACTAAGCATGCTACTGGAATTTGACAGCAAGCTTCTTTTGAGGAATCGAGAAGAAGGGTGCTTTGAATATAAGTGAGTTTTTCCTCTGTTCGATATCCATTTATGGTATCTTGGTATTGGTTGTCCATGATTTCACTGTCAATTTCGGAGTGAGAGTATAACCACAAGAAATTACTCATCTCAAGCAGAAATATGCATAAGGTTAAATGTCATCCCTCACTTCAGAAAGGAGGCTGTCATGAGGCCCATGATATTGAAGATCTTGTCAAAGTTGGACAAGTTGTTAAAGGTTTTTATTTTATTATTTTTTTCCCTTTCAAATGTGTTTCTACCACTATGTTGCTCTTCGGAATCCGAGGGCTCTTTTCATTTTCCAGGTTGTGCATACTATGCTGCACGTTCTATGGCAGATGATGCACAATTGGTTTTTTGCCCATATAGCTACATCATCAATCCTGTTATTCGAGGAGCAATGGATGTAGATATCAAAGGAGCCATTATCATTCTTGATGAAGCTCAGTATGTTTCTGTCAAGTCTCATAATAATTTCCTGATAACCATCTGATTGATTTCTGATAAACTTTACAGAAGCAAACATTCTATAGTATCAACTTGGATTTTGATAAATAATTATTTCTATAGATTGGCTCTGCCATTTAATTTGGCTGAGTTGGGGAAGCCAAATTGCCTTTTTTTATGAGGTTGAAAGCATCTGATGTATCCTGAAGTTACATTCCCTTTAATCTTTCAGTTGTTTTATCTGATTAAGGAAACACTCAAGTATGTCCGTATCTCCTTATTTTCCCTTGTTTTCACTTTTCTCTTATTTCTAGTACACAAATTCCTCCGGATTCTGCAAATTCAGACCCACTGAAAAGAATCAGTTAGTTAAAATTTATGATTTCCTGATAATTATATGAAGAATAATTTATGCTACTGCATTTGATGTCATGTTTCATTCTTGGCATCTACATAGAAAAGATGTGATAGATGCGACTTGGTTGAGCCCAAAGGATGTCAGAAACATCACTTTAGATCCTTCTAGAAGTTTTTGAAAATGACGTTTATAATAGTTGGTGGCTGCCTATTTGCCTACCAAATTATACATGTAAAAAATGCAGGTGGTTTGGAATTGACTTCTCATGCCATCTGAAATGACTGATTGATTTTCTTTTATATTTGAATTGTTTGCCAAGATCTGACTCCACAAGAGTTTCACTTGTTACAGCAATTTAGAGGATATTGCTCGTGAAGCTGGTAGTGTGGATCTTGAAGAAGATGCTTTGCTCAGTAGGTTAATAAAGTTTTACTTCTACTTTATCATGTTAGGATTCTAATTCTTATAGCAATTATACGCTATGAAAGAATTGCAGGTGGAGCTACATCAACTGTACATGATCAATGGCAAAATTTACCAACCATTGTTTGAAATGACATCGGTAAGGAATGTCATTTATCATGCAACAGTGAGGTCTGACATTAAATTAGTTAATTTTTGTTTTTAATAATTGGTTTTGTGGATGTGTAGAACCTAATAAGTTGGATTGAGCAGATGAAAAGCAATTTAGAAGAAACACGTGAATCTCAACACTACTTCTCCTCGTAAGTTTTGCAAAGATCTTAATTGTGGTGGTTATCCTTATCTCTCCTCGTGGGACTCTCATGTTGGCAAATGTAATGAAATACCTTCGATCTTTCTTTTTTTGGAAAACTTTACATTCTTGTTAACATCTACTCTAAGGTCTGACACTGTTTTGAAACTAACTGAGCTTTTAAAATCTGGATATACTCCGTAAATTGCATTGAAACTAGATCGATCATATTATACTTTCTTCTATAGTTACTGTTCTTGTGTATAGAAACCTTTTTGTATTTATTCTTTTCTCTTTCTTCCCCCTAACCATTACTTCTTATTTTTCATTATTGATACTATTTAAATGTCAGACACACCCATTTTCATACAACAGTTTTGGGGATAATATATCTTTTTCTTCTTATGACACATTATGCTTTCTTTTATGATAAAGAAATCTAAGGAACTAAGGCAGTTTTTACCTGAGTTCTCACAAATAATATTGATTGAGAAAGTTTTAAAGTAAGTTTTATTAGGAGTCTTTCTCGTGTTTTTTCCTATTAGCATTTGATTTGCATTGTCTTTTATGTTTCTATAATCATGTCTTATAGCTGGACTGGTGAAAAGGCCTTATGGCAACTCCAAGAAGCTAACATTTCACATCAATTCTTCCCTATCTTGCTAGAGTGTGCAACAAAGGTACTTTACTAACAACATTTTGAGTCTTGATTCTTACCGTTGTATACTGATTATGAACCGCAATTTATTCAAGGCAATCAAAGCTGCCTCAGATACAGAATCAGATGTACCTCATTTAAGTGGCATGTCCGTGATAACCTTGGAAGGTACCTTTTATTTTCATGTTTTTTACACTCCAAGCTAATTAAAACCCCCGCAGTCTTAATATTAGTATTGACTACATAAAGAAATGCATTACAGGGCTATTTTCTTCACTGACGTATTTCTTCTCAAAAAATGGTTCTCATGCTTTTGATTATCAGCTTGCTCTACAACGATATGTTAAAAAAGATGACAGTAAGTGGTTAATGAGTTTATTACTATGTTTCTATTCTGTCATTTTCATGTAGACACTATTATTCTCATGCTGTTAGTAAACTTTTTGAGAAAATTTCTGCCATGTTAGTATTAGTGTATGAGATAATTGATATGTTGCTGTTGGAGCTTATAGTCAGAGTCAAGTTTGATAGCTTACAAGGAATTTAGATAATAATAACCATAAGTTTGCAATTTTTAGCTGTTGGTTTCTATTGTTATTTGTTCCCTTCCATTGCTATGAGAGTTAAAAATTTTCACTAGAGAACTCAGATTATTACCTTTGTGTTTGATTAAATCAAAAGGTTATCAATATTGTTTTGCATGCAGAAAATGCTTTTGGCAGTTGGACATGTTCATTTAGTTTGTGGTGCATGAACCCGGCAGTAGTCTTCAGAGACGTAGCCGATCTTTCTTTATCAGTCATTTTAACCTCTGGGTAAGAATGGTCCTTATTTGAACATTTCATTTGCTGGCCTTGCATTAATTAACCATCCATGCATCATAAAAAAGGTGTTTTTCAGCTTTTTGCAAGCCTTTAATATAGTGCCCAAATTTTATGGCAAATTTATACTAGCCAAGTGAAAGCCAATAAAGCCATTAACGGCCACGACCCATCTGGAAGATATCTTCTGCTAAAAGTATCTTTGTAATATCTGATTGACACATAATATATGATGTCATCCAATAAGTGTGCCAACCTTTCAGAAGAAACTTGCCATTTATGATGCCAGATACTGTGATGTAATTTAGGGAGGGTTCTCAAATATATGCTTATGTCCTTTCCATTTACTGGTTTCTTCAGGCTTACTTGCATTTCCAAATGGTGTGTTTCCACTTGTAATTTTATGAACAATTTCTGTAATCTAGGACATTGTCACCAATGAACTCCTTCTCATCTGAACTTGGAGTTCAGTTTGGAAACTGTTTGGAGGCTCCTCATGTTATTGATGTTAAATCCCAGGTACGAATGTTATTTGCCTTATGCTTAGGATTCTTATTACCACTGTTTTTTCAGTATGATTATCAACTTTTTTGTTGCAGGTATGGTCTGCTATAATCTCACACGGTCCAGGTAATTGTCGATTGGATGCAAGCTACAAAACAGCAGATCAATATACTTTCCAGGTATGTTGAATTTTTTGGCATTTTTTTTGTTTGATCGAGAATTAATTGTTATTTGACATTTTAACATCTCTATTTTTCGTTCTGAAGGATGCACTTGGCAAAACCTTAGAAGAAATTTGCAAGATTGTTCCAGGTGGCTGTCTGATTTTCTTCCCAAGTTATAAGCTGATGGAGAAACTTTGCATTCGTTGGCGTAGCACGGGCCAATGGACACGACTTAATGAAAGAAAGCCACTTTTTGTTGGTAATACATATATTGCCCCTTCCCGAGATCTAATGTTGTTCAGCAGTAGTTAATTTTCTTATCAAAAATTGCTATTCAAAACTATGTTTCTATGCATATTCGGCTGGCTCCTTGTACTGATGTTGGGTATGGCCTGATTTGCTTAGCATTTATAACTCATTTTTCATGCTTATTTATCCCTTATTGGATTGAAAATCTGATCTATTGGTATCTGTACAGAGCCAAGAGGGGGTAATCAGGAAGAGTTTGAGACTGTTCTGAAAAGTTATTATGATTTACTATCTCGAGGCAAGAAACCTGTTCTTGCGAGAAAGAGAAAGATGAGAAAAACGGATGACAATGTGATTGAGTCCACAAAAGTTACTAATCGGGACGGAGCTGCTTTTCTTGCAGTTTTCCGAGGAAAGGTTTGCATCATTCTTTTTCTTATCAATTCTTTTTCTTCTTCATATGTCTTACTTGACACTGTTTTTAGCACCTTTTAATGGTGGAAATACATTTATGTGCTTCATTAAAAGTTGATTCCTATACTTTCCTTGCAGGTGTCAGAAGGCATAGATTTTTCTGATGATAATGCTAGAGTGGTAGTATCCTTTTGTCCCCTTCAAAGTTTTGGTGTTTCTTTTCTTATATTTCAGTCATTAACTCAGTGCTTTCTGGCCACTGATCACCCCTGTTCATTTTCCTTCTGAATATCTGCTGTTTCCTTATGTCTTTAAAAGCACAAAAGTATATTCTGTTCTATGATTGTTAACTAATTGTGAGTTCTTGACTATCTGAGATAGCTGTTGGTATTCCCTTTCCGAATATGTACGTACTCTCACACTTTGATGATGTTCTCAAAAGAAAAGAAGCCTTTTTCTTGATTTCTGACTCCTATAAACTTTGCAGAAATGATACTCAGATCGCATTAAAGAAGAAATATAATAACACTTACAAATCATCTAAAACCCTTCTCAGTGGAAGTGAGTGGTACCGCCAGCAAGCCTTCAGAGCTCTAAATCAAGGTCTTGGTACGCCCTGTAAATTTCCAACCTTCAGATATATTTATTTGTTCATTCTTCCTATACTGTTTTTAAGTGATTTGATAATACAGTAGGTTCAGGATTTGAATGATATTTTGGTTATATACAGATAGTTAATTATGTCATTTATGCATATATTCTCCCTAAATCTCTCCTTTAAAGTAAAAAAAAAAAAACCTTTCCGTACTTCAATGGTATAATTATATAACTTTTACTCTGCAGGACGCTGTATACGTCATAAATATGATTATGGAGCCATCATCCTAATAGGTAATGATTTGGAAGTTGGTCATCCATGTGGTTTCCTGTGATTTGCATATCATCAAAGGATAAAAAGTTTTCTTTCCTTGCTAGGAGTTATGTTTTTTTCTACTTTATTTATTATTGTTCTGTTTTTGAAAAGTTCAAACTAAACCTCAACTTAAGAGTGAGAATGTTTCTAGGTTTTAGTTATTATGCAAGTTTCTGAATATCAGCTGCTGACGTGCAAAAAGAAAGAAAGGGAACATCTTTATGGACGTGTAACTATCTGATTTAGAAATTTCTACTGGTGCCATTAATTTGTGTCAATTTGCTAGTTTCTTGGGGTTTTATACATTCAGGGGCTTTTCAAAATGAGTCTCAAGCCAAGAAATGAAGCTAGACAGTTATTTGTCACTGTAGCTGAGAAGATTTGGAAGTAAGCAATGATCTAAACCTGAAAATGTTGATGGCTAGGGTAGGATATGGACTAGGGTAATCTGTTTTAAAACAGAGTAGTGATTGATGGTTTATTGCATTGCCTTAAGTGAGATGCATTAAGCACTACTTCTCGGATAACTAAATCTTATATCATATTCCCACTTGGTTTTTGGGTTAAATCTAGAACATTTCCTGATTTCTCTTTGAGCATTTTTTGGCAATGATGCATTGTGCTGGGCAAGGAAAGCAATTTCTTCTGAGAATTCCTAATTTCTTGTTCCGGGGAATTTTGTCTGCTTTACTTAATCGTACTGATGCATCAAACGTGAACGTTAAATATATGAAGCAATGCTCCTAAATATGTACAGATGTTACTATTAGTTGATAGCGGTGAATCCTCAGAGCCTCCTATTAGATGCTTCCTTGCCAAAGTTAAGCAATGAAACAATCTGATTCATTTAATTATTTACTTAAAATTTGCCTTGGGACATTTTGCTGCATTTGAGATAGTATTCTTCATAACGTTATGAAAATGGATAGTAATCTTCATTTTCCTTTTAATGCTTATTTAAATGGAAATGGTTTTTTGTGATTAGATTGGCGTTTTCAGGATGAAAAGAATAGATCAAACATCTCAAAGTGGCTTAGGCCATCCATTAGAAAGTATGAAAGTTTTGAGAAGTCATTAGATGAGCTGAAATCCTTTTTCAGAGATGTCAAGGTCCCTTTTCAGTTCCTTTATTAGTATATGTTCCTTTCTTTTAAACTGATCGATTTTCTTGAGTGGGGCTTGTGGTTGAATGGTGTTAAATAAGGTCTTTTTTCTGGGTTCACTTGTTTGCAGGACTTGGTTGGCAAGAAAAAGGTTTGTAACTTGAACCTGATAACTCTAACGAGGATTATGCCCCTTCTATGGATCAAAGCTGAGAATTACCAGAAAGAGAAATTTGAAACTTAACCAGTCTAATCATTGTGGACAGCAACTACATTCTTTGGCAAAATATGATGCCACTTTTCCCCAAACGAAGCCTCAAAGTGATGTTCCAGTTCAGACAAGTGTGCAAGCAGATAAGGAAGAGAAGACTTGCAAAGAATATATTGATCTTGAATGCAGCTCCCCAAAAGATTCACGGTAATTGAACAAAACCTCTATTCTATACTGTGAAGCTGAAATGTAATGATAGGAAACTACGTGCTTGGCATGCCACTTGATTGGTGAATCATGAAGTAGCAATATCTCGCTGCATCTTTTTAGAGATTTATGTTCTTTGGTCAATATCTTTTGGAATATTTTCGATATTCTTTCCTATATCTAACAGTACATAACTAGTGTTCTTTTTTTTTCTTAAGAGAAAAAAAAGGAATTTGAAATATCAAACCGGTATTATTTGCTTGGAAACATCTTCTTGCAGGTGTTTTGAGGCTTCATCCATGACATTTTCCAATGAAGATCCAGATTTACTCATGGTCAAGGAAACGCATGAAGGTCCAGATTTACTGATGGTCAAGGAAACACCATTTGTGGATGCTGGTATCCCTGTAGCTAGTCCAGGTTCCTTATCTAAGGATGGGAACTCTGATTCAACAATAATTCAGGCCTCAACTAAATCTCCAGATCAATTTTTATTTCGTCCAATTTCTCCAAAAGGTCTGAATGCAGTTCCTTCCATTTATGAATCCGTGACAATGTTCACCCCTAAAAGAGTTGCCAATGAGAACTCCCCCATGCTGATACCAAGTATAGAATCACCTTTGAATCTGAGTGTTTGTTCTTACGTCCAAAAGAGGAGGAAATCCATAGGTTCAACATTCATTAACCTTGTTGATGGAGAAGGCAGTGATACTTCTGCTCAAATTCCAGGTTCTATGAGTTTCGAGGGACTAGCCAGCGGAGATATGCCTCGCAGAATTGAATTTGGTTTTGAAAGTAGTTCAGCTGAAGATAATTTTCCTAAGGAGTCAACTGTTCCACAGCCGTTGGGAACTGACAATACTATTTTTTGTTGTCCTGTTATGGATAAAAGATTAAAAATTTCCTGTTTACTCTGCAAAAGCCCTTTAGGCCGCCCTGAAAATCATTTTTATCTCAGTTTCTCATTGGCTGAGTCATCAAAAGTCTACCTGTTATCTCTTTTCAAAGAGAGATTCATTTCTTGCGATTCGAATACGCTACCAAGTGTACCAGTTATAATAACTGACATTTCGTCCGTTGATCCAAGACTCTGCGATGGAAGAACTCTTGAACGTGACAGAGAACAGGGCATTTGGCGTGAAGATGATGGGTGTGTGTTCAAAAAGGTCTTTTGCCCCTTCTGCAGTAACCCTAAAAATTGTCTAGGGGTGCAAATCAAAGCAGCTGATGAAAAGAATGTGCAGTTGCTAAACAAGGTAGGCCATTAAAATCTTAATGTCTCCAACTTTCCCTTTTTTTCCCCCCTTGATTCTTCAAATAGTGTCTTCTTTTGTTATAATTTAAAATGCCTTTTTGAAACTTGTTTTTTTGCATTTGCAGATAATGCTGTACTTTGACTGTGTGATAATTAGAAACTCTGAAGCAACAGGGGACGGGTTAGCAAAGGATAAGGTAAGTTTTAATACTGAGCCTAATGATTCTTCTACTGATCCCTTGTCCTTTCCGAATATGCCATGATATTAAGACAATTTTCTCTTTTTGTTATACCATTGGGAATATAAGGATAAATGTAGAAATTTTATAGTTTTGCCTTTACCCACTTAGCTGTCATGCGAAGGGACCTAGATAGACATTCCAAAAGAAATTTTTTCAATTCAGGGCTTATATATTACTTGCTGTCTGAAAACTTTGAATGCTGAAAATGTTCTGACGCGACTTGCTGAAATCGTTAAATAGGATTATAAGATTTAATAGAAGGTTATTTTCAGTTTATAAAAGTTGTTTTTTGCTATCTTATTTATGATAGATAGTAACATTAACAGATTATTATAGGATTTGTTTCAGGTTGATGGGCCAAGCATGGACAATACTACAATTTTAAATTACATTGATAAGTTTGCATATTCCCCTAAACAGGCAGTCTTGGGAGGATGGAGGACTACAAAATCAAAGGTTAGACACAAAGAAATTGTTTGAGCTCTTAATGACAAAAGGAAATTTTGTCTACTCTAAAACCTAACATTGTGATATTTTGTTATATTGCATGCAGCTTAAACTTCCCAAGAGATAGTGTTAGGCTTAAACGTGTTATTTGCCGGCCTTAACATGCTTTTGCAGTACTAAAAATTCATTTTGTAAAGCCTTGCTTGATGAGACTTGGGTTATTGCAAGGTGTATATTTTGGTAATTTGAGCTAGTACATCGAGTGTGTGATAGATATTTTAAAGCAAAACCAGCTACCGCAACAATTATGGACTCAATTCTCGTTCCATCCAAGCAAGCAGTCTTGTCTAATTTATGAAGATGAGATCGCTGTCTATCTGATCGGTTCATAAGCTGTTTGATAGGAGATTTTTATCAATAATTTTGTTGACTGACTTGCATAATTTATTTTTCTTTTTATATATATGTTTTAAGGATGTACTGCTTGACTAAACTAGCAACATGGGTTTATTGACTTGGTTAGGTTAAGAGTTGTTGGTCATGTCAAAATAGAAATATATAGTTTGTCGTTTTGAAAAATCTTCATGTAATGTAAATGCATAAATTGAGCTCAACGCCTATACTGCTTAACATATATGACAGGAACAGCTTTCACACACATTGAGTTTGAATCTTTATCTCAATTCTTAACCAATAAATTTATAACCCAATTAAAAAAAAAATTGGAGTAAGGAAAGCAAGGCCTCAACAACCAACCCCATTAATTAAATCTTCAATCACTTAGGCAGCCCAACGCCGGATGCCCAACCCCAACCCCAACCCAGGTACAATACACGTCAACAAAACCAGAGGAATGTTAAAAGGACAAAAACATAACAAAATACAACCAAAGAAACAAAAGGAGGGGGGGGGGAAGAAAAGGGCTTTGGACGCCCACTCACTCACGCAGCCTAATAATAATAATAATAATTGTTAATATATTAATTATGGCTTTTTTATACAAATAATATATATATTTTTTATTTATGAAAATAGGTTAAAATCAAATTATTTATCGAAATAGGTCAATTTTTTAATTTAATTGAGAAATCGCCATTTGAAATGGCGATTTCATAATTTAATTGAGAAATCGCCAAATCAGAAGGCGATTTCTCAACTTAT